>APFE031100659.1:34604-64156 GCA_000404065.3 Pinus taeda
TAGTCCTAGAAGGTCATACTCAGTGAACACCCGGGTGGGTATGTACCTTGAGAGACAATGACTAAGGTGTCTATAAGTCATTGGTCTTGCCAACTTTGTGCTCTGATCTATTGAGAGATAGAGCGTTCAGTCAAGGCCTTGCTGTGGATACAATGTTGGTCACTATGATGCTATAACATATGGATTGCAAATCCGGTTTCTCTTATGTGAATTCTTCAAGATTGAAACATAGCCAAACACCTTGTAATATTGTATGAATACCTCCCTAGTTAAGAGGGAGTGTTGAAGGAAATGTAACTAGGTTCGGTCTTCATAAATGTACTTCTGATA
Organism: Pinus taeda; assembly: GCA_000404065.3. Classification (NCBI taxonomy): domain Eukaryota; kingdom Viridiplantae; phylum Streptophyta; class Pinopsida; order Pinales; family Pinaceae; genus Pinus; species Pinus taeda. The sequence continues at coordinate 34,935 of APFE031100659.1, forward strand.
TTTGTATTTATTCAAGAAAAGAAATATTATTTTTATAATATATGTCATTGAGTTTCTTGCTCATTGAAATAGGTCTAGCACATGTTAAAGTGCTATAGGTGAGTCAAATAGTCAAAAGAAAATGCTGAAGACCCTTGAGGGTATGTAACATTATGTATAAGAGTCAAAGAAGACACCTTCAAGCAAATTCAAGGCTCCTCCTATCAAAGACACCATCAAAAGAAGCAATGGCACCATTAAAAGCACCCATCGAAACAAAGGAAGTAAAGTCGGCCTCAAGGCAGCAAGCCAGCCTACAAGTCGGCCTAAAGTAGGGACAGTCCTCTATATAAGGAGGCTGTCAACTCCTCCAAAGAGAACATAATCATCTCTGAAATCAGCGAGCAAGTGAAGTCAATAAAAGGTGGAAAAGTTGAGCTTAAGGGAGCCTCTAGTGCAGTGAAGAAGGAGAAGATATAACCGAAGTATAAAGGACTGTTTTAGGGTGAATTACAGTCACACGTGCGAGGAAAAGGAGGGCTGTCTGCGGTCACTACAGCAGCAACATCAAAATTGCTCATCTCTCATCATTTGGGTTACAAACTAGGCCTACTAGGCCAACTATCCAAGCAAAGAAGGAAGGACCTCAAGCGAAGAAAAGAGGAGCCATATAACATCAACAAGAACTCTCACACGTGCGAGAATTAGGGCTGCATTGCTGTCACACTAAGCCTACAAGAAGGGGCTCGGTTGATCAAGAGAAGGAAGGAGTACTCTTAGGTGAAGGATATCACTAAAGATAAGTATCTCTTCTAGAAGGTCTACTAACTATGGAAGGAAGAACGAAGTGCCGGAAGAAGGACGAAGTGCCGGGGAACGACGTGCCGGAAGGAGGTGGACCAAGTGCAGGGGAAACATAGTGCAGAGAAAAAGGAAGGACTTGACTTGTGCTTGGAGTTTCTTCTAGTCAAGGGTCTAGGGTTTGGCACTGATCAAGAAAGAAGCTTCAATAAGAGAAAACTTACTGAAGGGTTTTCCTCTCAAGAGAAGAGAGGTTTTGGCCCTGGTAGAGAGTCGATATCTTGTGTTCTTGTTTTATGTTTTGATAGCAGTTTGATGAAGTACACACACATGCATTAATAAGAGAATAAGAAGATTAAGCTAACAAAGACAAGAAAAGTAAAGAGAATTCACAAATTATTATCTAGTCCCGAAGAATCACTCTACACCTAATTGCCCTTGTTTCTTCAACAAACCATGCCCCCCATGGTATGACAAGGCAAGTAATAAAACTGTATGTTATGAAGTATTGTCAGGTTTCGTTAGATTTACCACTTTCACAGCAAGATCAGAGAAGTTATAACACCACAACCAAGTGAGCAACCAATGCATGGAATATCACAAAGAATATACTGGAACCAAACTGTACCGTCCATGAGTGCATTTGTAATCTGAGAGCTGAGGGTGTAGTGGCTGATATACTACAGCTAGGTTACCCACAATCATCCGTCTGAAGGAGAAAATGAGAAAAACTGTCTGAATCTAGAGAGTCTGAGCAGGAAAGCTTAGTATATCAGCATCATACTCTCCTGTGGGGTTTGCCTATAATGTAGTTAGCCCTTGGGGGATAACATCTGTGAAATTAATGCTTCCACTATTTATTTTCTTGCTATTGTGTGATTGATCCTATGGTTTGGAATCAAATTTCAGCTTTAGTTAAATTCAGCTATCCTCTTGTTTAATTGAAATCGTAGGGACATTGGTTAACTAGGGCTCGAACTTTTCAGAAAAGCACATTATATGGAGAACACCCCCCCTGGTATTTACGTTGTACCTCTCTCATTGAGCATTTGTGAGCATTGGAGTTTTTGGAGCATCATGCATGTTGTTTGGACTTTAAAGGCCATTTAGAGCCTCGTGATTATGTATTTTGTGTCAGGTATGTAATACATTTGGTGCCATTTTAATATATTTACCCGTATATGGTGTATACAAGCAAAGTTTGCATATCTTGTTTCTAATGGTTTGAAATCTTTAAAATATATTTTTTTATTAAAATTTTATCTATCTTTTAATAAACTGAATCATAAAAATCAAATGGATCCAATTCTGAACTGTGTTGAAGCCAAGTCTATGTTGACCTTTGGTTGATTCTGATTTTAAGTCCAAGTTTAGAAACATCGATTAGTCTTGAATGGACAGCTATTAGGATTCAGTATTGACTTTGACGTATCATTTATGATTTGTTATCCATGACATCATATATATCAGTGTCTTTCCATATTTACGTACCAATGTGTTTATTTGATGTTGCTTTTGGTTTATATATTTTTTTTTGTTGGTATAACCCATGGGGATTTGAACTTCGAATCTCATGCTTTACATATTACTTCATAACAAGGCCATCGGCAATTGAGCTACACCCCGTGGACTTTGCTCTTGGTTTATATTTAAAAAAATTGAAAAATTGAAATTATTTTGTAATTTTTAATATTGCAGTGGTTTGCCGGCTTTTTTTGATTTTTTGAATGTCCTGATATCTGGACCCTCAGCAATTTTTGCTGATGCTGATATTTTCAGCAATAGTAGACTTGCTTGTTTTTAAGTTCAACTGTCATGCGCTAGTAGTTTTCTGTACTATTTCTAAGTACATTGTTATCAGTTAACGAATCACATTGTGAATTTTACAGTTAAAATTAAATAGACTTTGCATTTTATTCCTTGGTTCTTTTTTTTGTCAAACAGATTTTGACTTCTATAAAACTAATGTATTAATATGTTCATCCATTTGCAGGTGACACCTCCGTTTCCCACTGTACTTTCTGCCTGCCCTGTTGTACAATTTGAGGTATGTTTTTTTAAGAATTTATCCCAAATATAATACTAATTTTTAAACTGAAGAGCTTGACTTGCTGAATTTATAAAAAAACTACTGTTTCTGTTTGATATATCGTTCGACATTTGTCTGTTAATACTTAATTTTCGTTGGCATTGCCACTGATTACAATTAGCAATGGAAACGTGCATAAAAATTGAAAGTGATCAGTGACAAGAAATCATTATTATTGGGCTTATGGTGATGAAGTATTCATCTTACATTGTTTTCATGGTACAGAATTCATGCCTTCCTGCTTCACTTCAGCAACGTGAACAATGTTCTCGCTTCACCTTTGGCAGCAAAGTGATATTGCCACCAGAGAGTTTTCTCACTCTGAGATTGCCTTTTGTTTATGGTGCACGGATTGATGATAGTTCAATTGTTCCTCTCTTTCCACATCCTCAAAAGCCTGAGCAAACTGCTTGGATTGTTAAAGGCACAACATTAGAGATTGTATCGAAGGGACAAGAGACAGTGAATGTTCCATCTGACTGAAAATGGTGCTTCAATAACTTGTGGATCTACTACGACAACTATAGGATCGATCTTCAAACAATTCCTGAGAAAGCTAGACCTCCTATGATGATTACAAGTGGAATATTCCAGCACACATTGAATGTTCCATCTGAGTTATATTGCACACTATGAGTTGATCTTTGAATGATCAATGATGTAAGTATCAAATTTTCTTTCTGACCATTTTCTTAATGTTCTATAGTCTAACAGATTGCTTCAAAACAGTACAAATACTCTGGGAGTTGTCAACACCATTTCTACTAATTTTCCTCATTTAGGAACATTGATTGCTAAATTTTATCTCTTTCGTATGTATTGATCCTGGTTGCAGCTGTGTTTTTTGTTGTTTGTAATTTAATAATGTTAATTAAATTGGACAGTTTTATGGTTATGCTGGACTGCCCTTGGGAAAACTTGGCATTGCCATAAATAATATGATAGGATACAGTTTTGTGATGAAAATGCTGAAAACTGCTTTTTGTCTCCATGTGATACATTTCCTAAGACACCCTATATTAATTAACTGGGATAACATAACCAAAGATTGCACTGTAGTCCTAGAAAATGCCTTGAAGGAGAGAGGGAGAAGGTGATGAAAAAGTTAAAACCACAGCACACAATCTCCTCAATTGGAGAACCAATGGTTTTGAGCCCTAAACTAATTTGCCACTAAATCAATGGGTGATCACATTTCATGTAAAGGTGCTAGAAAAGTTTGGAGTTATGACCAAGTCCATGTAACACACATCTCCTCCAACACACAAACCTTGTATAGTCTACTTTCTGTGAATTTTCCTCTCTCGTTTAAAATAATTAAGGGGTTTGTGGATCATGGATGTTATGGCTATTGACCGAGTTTGAACTGCATGACCTAATGTGGTGAGCCTACAGTACCATATTTATGACGTTTTGCAGAGGGATATGTTGACCAAGCTTATCCTAGATCATTTTAAGTGCTTGTAAGTTACTACAGTGAGACTGGAATGATTCCATATAAAGGCTACAATTTGTGTTGTGAATCCAATCCAAAATCTATTGCCATTAATAGGGGATTTACTGTTAACAAGGTTGTTGTGATAGGAAAAATTTGTTGTGTTTGTTGTGATGTGATTGATGCTTGATTTTAGTCATTACAGTTTTATACTTTATGTTAGTCATTTGAATTCAGTGTTAAGTCTTGGTTGGTAGGACAATCAATTACATCAAACAAATGCGCTCACAAGCTCTGTTTTTAAAAACGGCCGGTTCGAAACCGACTGGACCGAGTTGGTCTGAGTCATACCCCCACGGGGTCGACTCGGCCTTTGAACTGGATCGGCTGGCCGGGTTGTTACCAAGCCGGCCGAGTTGGCTAATGACTCGGCCAACTCGGTAACAACCCGGCCGGCTCGGCCGAATTTGAGCCAACTTGGCCGGCTCGATGACAGTGGCTGGAAAGTCACTTAAACACATTTTTTTTTGGAATTTGTTTTTTGGGGACCCCAAAACCATTTGTAATCTGCCTTTGGGTTCTTTGGGGTCCATTCCCCTCTCCTAAACCCTATAAAACGCACCCAATCCCTCTCATTTCCTCACAACCATCTCATTGCATTTGAGTGAGAGTTTGTGAGGAGTTGTGGAGTTTGTTTTTGGAGCAGCAGTGAGAGTCTTAGGCAAAGATTGTATCAGGAGTGAGGAGCTTCTTGGGCAACCATTGGAGCAGCATTGAAGAGTTGGTTTGTTGGAGCAACCTTGAGGAGGCAGTTTGTGCCTAGAGATATTTTTTTTCACTTGTAAAAATCTGTTTTTGCTTATTTATTTTTTTGTGCAAATCTGGAAATTGAAAAGAGTGTTTTTTGTGAAAGAAATGAACATTGAAGCAATGCTATTTTTTTTTGTTTTCATTTTCAGATTTTTTTTCTTTGATTTCCAAGTGAAAAAATGGCTCCTAGAGTGAAAGATGCTGCTTTGGCATATGTTGAAATGGTTGATAGTCAAATGCATTGCAAATTTTGCCTTAGAAAAATTAAGGAAGGTCTTGGGGGCATTAATAGGCTGGAAGGGATTAGAGGCCAAATTACTCCATGTGAATCACTAGAAATTGGGAAGATTAGGAAGAATTTGTTAGCCAATTTTGAGAAGTTTAAAGAAGAAAAGGCTAGGCAAAAAGAATTAGAGGCTGAAATTGGGAGGAAGAGAAATATACAAAAAATGATGGCTACTAACCCCCATTTTGATATTGAGGGTTCTTCTTCTATCCCTTGTACTGATGCGTTCAACCCCTTCGGATATGTTCCTCCCTCTTTGGAGTCGATTCAAGAAAAGGGTAAGAGTGAAATGAAAAAAAAGGGTTATATGAATATCAAAAGTTATTTCACTGTCCCACCCTCCTCTCCATTAGATGCACATGGTCCTCAAGCTAGTAGAACTTTGCAGCCCACTTTAGATGACCATTGGAAGAAAGAATTGGGGGAGACTGTTTGTGATTACAAATGTAGAATGTGGTATGATGCTGATATCCCCTTCAATGCTTCCCGTTCACCATATTATGAGCCTATGTTTGATTGCATACATGCTGTTGGAAAAGCCTTCAAAGGCCCTACTATGCATGAGATGAGGGGGTATTGTTTGCAGAAAGAAATTGCCTCCATTAATGAGTATTTGAAAGATTTCAAGGACTCATGGGCAAGAACAGGTTGTACCATCATGTCAGATGGATGGACTGATCAAAGGAACCCTACCATCATAAACATTCTTATCTTCTGTCCACAGGGAACCATGTTTCTAAAATTAGTTGATGCATTTGATAAGGTAAAAGATGGACAACTGTTGTTTCAACTATTGGATGAGGTTGTTGAGGAGGTGGGGGTGGCTAATGTTGTTCAAGTAATCACAAGTAATGCCTCTAACTATGTTCTTGCTGGTAAACTGTTAGAGGAAAAACACAAAACCATCTTTTGGACCCCATTTGCTACACATTGCATAGACCTCATGCTTGAGGATATTGACAAATTAGATTGGGTCAAAAAAACTGTAGATCATGCCGAAAGCATAACAAAATTTATTTACAATCATTCATGGATTTTGAGCCTGATGAGGAGACACACAGGGGGGGGGGGCAGGAATATTATTAGGCCTGCCATCATTAGATTTGCTACTCATTTTTTGACATTGCAATCTATGCTTTCACAACACAAAAACTTGCAAAAGATATTTTCCAGTGAAGAATGGAATCAAAGCTAGTGGTCTCACAAACAGGATGGCGGAGAATTGAAAAAGAAAGTTAATAAAGAAATATTTTGGAGAGAGGCAACAAAGATTATGAAGGTTGTTGAGTCACTGGTTAAGGTGTTGCAGTTGGTGGATGGGGAAAGATTGACTATGGGCTTCATTTATGAGGCTATGGATCAAGCAAAGGAGCAAATAAAGAGGGCATACAAGGATAAAGTGGCTAAGTATGGGCCCATTTGGGCAATCATTGATGAAAGATGGAACAATTAGCTCCATCGCCCTATACATGCAGCTGGGTATTTTTTGAACCCACGGTATCATTATAAAGCTCTGGCGGCTGGAGCTTTAAGGGGGAAGTTAGAGATGGATTGATTGACTGCATTGATCGCATGATCCCATTGGAGTGTGATCAGCTGGAGATACACCGACAGGTCACAAGTACAACCTTCAGCAAAGCCACAGGTACCTTTGGGAATTTTCAGTGGATGACAAGTGCGGCAACTAATTTTTCTATTTATTAAAAAAATTAAAATTAGATAAAATATAGTAATACAACATAAACATGAATCAAAGTGATAAATTAAAATATAAAAATTAGAACTATTACTATTTTGAAAAAATTACAAAATAAAAATACTAGAACAGCTGGGCGTGAAGGGTGTGAACTGATGGGCGTGAATGATGCTCGCTGCTCGTTGTTGGGTGTGAAGCCTACATCCAGGTGGGCGTGAACCCCTGTCGTGAAGCCTGCCCAAAATCCTGCGTGAAACATTGAAAACTGCCTACCCGTTGTGAAGAAAACCCTCCTGTGTGAGTGAAGAAAACCCGCCTGTGTGAAGCTTGGAACTCTCCTTGTCGGCTGAATGGTAAAATGAAATCAAAATGTTATGCGGGTTATGTTTTATCTTTGTGAACTTAGGTATGCGCTAGGGTAGGTAAACGATGTAATTTTAATTTTTCTATTTACAATTTTGAATTAAGTTTTGATTTTTTTATAAAAAATGAAATTTAAATTTTTTCTTTAAGTTGTAAATTGAAATTGTATTGGGGACGTCCAAGAGCCCCCGATTTATCGAGGGACATTTTGGAAGTACCCAAAAAGTCCTTGATTTTTCGAGGGACGGCTAGGGGATGGCCTTGAAGTCCCCAAGTCCCCAATGGAGTCCTTGACAAATTTGGAACGTTTCCGGTGAGTTCCAAAGTCCCCAGATCGTCGAAACAGAGGAAACGTTGTGAATTATGGCGGGGACGGGTCCCTGTGCAACATAGATTAGCATTGATCATTATGAAAACTACACATTTATGTAATCACCAACTATATAATAAATGGTAAAGTTTGTCATTAAAAACCAAAACCCTTATCATGATTCATGGTCTGTGACATATGGATGTGTCATTGTAATATGTATGATGTATGGTCCTATGTATGTTATTTATGATTAATAATGAGTCCCCAATTTCGTTTTTGGTTTTAGTATTGTGTTGTAATTTTGTTTTGTTTTTTTTTTTTGATGCTTTGAGCAGATTATGTATTGATTCTCATCTTCAAGGATGGAAAGAAGCATGTTGTCAAGATAGATTGAACCAATTTTTATATATATCAACAATAGTTGTTAAGGGGTGAGGATTTTTCATGGAGAGGGTTGGCTTCATATTATTGATAATAAAGATACTGGTTTTGAATTAAATTAATGTAAAAGGAGAAGAGAAAACAAATTAGATTATTAAGAGAGATGGGGAGTAGAAAAGGAAATGAAGATAATTGAGGCAGAAGAAGGAACATCATAAGATGAGGAGGATCGAAGAGGAGATCATGGAAAGAAATATAAAGATTAAAAATAGAACTGATAAAAGAGATGTAGGTCTAATGACCTGGGTTAATGGGGATTAGGAAAGGTAATGAGGGTAAGGGGGTTAAGAAAGGTTTTCCCATAAATATTAAAAACCAGGTTCAAGGAACACATGTTGACACTAATCATGGTCGAACTTCAAAATCCTCCTTTGCAGAACATTCCCTTTGAACTAGACACCACATATATTTTGACCAAATAAGATTCTGTGCAAAAAACCACCTCTGTCTCACCCAATTTATAGGAGAATCTGTTGAAATTGAAAAGAGTCTCAACAACATGAACAAGGAAGACGATGTAAGGCTTAGTCATTCCTAGTCTCCTATCATCAACCAAACCCGAATATTCCGTGCAAAAAACCACCTCTGTCTCACCCAATTTATAGGAGAATCTGTTGAAATTGAAAAGAGTCTCAACAACATGAACAAGGAAGACGATGTAAGGCTTAGTCATTCCTAGTCTCCTATCATCAACCAAACTCGAATCCCCCTCCCTATCAATTAACTCTATTCCCCATTCCATCTCTTATTTACCTCGAATTTTCCTTCCCCTAAGATTAATTGATCTCTCCCTCCAAATTTCCTTCGAACCCCAATAACCTTGTCAATAAGCCTCTATCTCTTTATCCATTCCTCATTTTTCAATCTCTATGTATTGTTTAATAATCTCCTCTTCCTTTTCTTCCCCATGTTATGTTATGTTAATTATTTCTATTTCTTCCTTCAATCTCATCACCACAATTCCTAACCCCATTTTCCTCATTACCTTTCCTAATACCCATTGACTCTATCATAGACCCTATGATGTTTCTTTTTCTACCTTAAGCCTACTATTTTCCTTTCCTAATCCCCATTTCTTTTAATAACCCAATTTCCTTTCTCTTCTCCTTTTACATTAACTCAATTCCATTTTTTTTATTTTTTATTATCAACATAGAGATGAGCTTCTCCATTAAAATTCCTCACCCCTTAATAACTATTATTTTATAAATATAACCATCGGTACAATCTATCTTGACAACATGCTTCTTTCTATCCCTTAAGAGGAGCAGAGAATCTGTTTGAAACATCACAAATTACAAAATTATAATGCAAGCTTAAATCCAAAATGGAGAATTAAAGCTGTGAAGTCTAAACCAATTGGTAATAGTCTATGTTGCGCTGGTTTTCGGGATGGGGAAACGACAGGGATGGTGGGAACACATCCCTGGGACAGCTAGAGCGTAACCCAAAATTTTCTAGGGGACAACAGGTTGGGGATGATGATAATAATAATAATAATTATAAAATATTAAAAATTATCATAGACATTTGTAGTTGCTTCAATCTTGTAAGTATGACAAGCTATATGTATACTATGTAGTATTATTCACAACCCAACTCAGTGTTTGCCAAATCTAAAAAAGCTTGAGGAATTTAAAAAAGGGCATAGTGCCATTCCACGCAGTGTTGCAGGAACCACCCCCTAGGTTTTGGAGGCAGAATCGCGTCCTGTACAGATCCACCACCGATCCTTAGGCAGAACCGCGGATTCGAAAATCAAATCTGCGGTTCCACCTTTTTTTCGCGATTATTGGACAATTGGATCCGTGGGGGCCAGATCTGTGGTTCCTGCTGCTTGATCCGTGAATCTGTGGAGGTTTGAGCGTGTATCCACCACGGATCGCACACAGATTCGAGAGAAAGTGGACAGTTCAAACGATTTCACGGGGCTTTTTTTGTTTTTTGTTTTGGAAATTTCGAACTGTTATGTGAGGAACTACACTTTCCGAATACCCCCAAGGTACCCCTTGATGCTCCCTAGACGTTTCCTAGATGCTCCCTAATGGTAATGTTAAATTCTTAAAGTTAAAGTGACATTCTCCTTTATCTTCCATTTCCATCCTTTTACTTAAATTTTTAACATTACCATGAAACGATTCGGGATGTTTGAGAGTGGTTCCAACCTCCTCAGACTTCATATGGAGAAATATGAATTTCATATCCCATTCAAAATTCAGCAGACTTAACAGTTTTTAGGATCAATGAGATTGTGGCATTTCATTGGATTATATCATGTATGAGGGCATGCTATTAGCATTTAATCAAGAGCATCAAGCCCTATATGTACCCCAGTGTTGGTGTTGTTGATTGTTGAACTCCTTTGTCATGGCCTTAGCAATTATGTACCCTTACACTCAAGTCAAAATCATTGATCAGACATGTTAAGCTTTCTCTACCATATTATAAGGCTTGGATTAAGCTGTTTGATCAAAATTAGGCAATGTTGACTAATATCCCTATAGAATTGAAGTAGAGGCAAAGGCTAGACAAGAGAAGAGGAATCTAGATTCCAGATGGTTGATGTTGGAATAATTAATCTTTGATGTACAATGGATGCCATATCTATCTTGATTTATGTAAATATATGCATGTTTTCATGTCTTCTACAACTAATTTGGTATTTTGGATGTTTTTTTTTAATATAAACACAAATAAATAAATAAATATATATAGTAGATGCTTCCAAGACGCTTCACTTCCTAGATTTTGGGAAATGACGCTTCCGCGTCCGCGCTTCCAAAAAACATCCTCTCTTCGTCCCTGCTTCGTACAACATTGATTCCACTTGTTGCTAGATATGAGCAAAATGCAGTTTAGTTTTAGGAAACTTAAGTGTAACTATTGTCAATTTGCAATAATATCCATGAAGGGTCTAAGAGACTAAGAGTTGTCTTTATAGCAACTTTTTTTCATCACATTTCTTGTTAATGATGATTATGTTAAAACATAATAGACATTCCCTTCTCAATAGTTTTTGCAGATTTTTATGGCTGTGTTGAAAACCACTATAAAACACTTTGGTTTTGTAAAGATATTATATCCATATTTCAGATCAAGAAGGCTATTGAAAGGAATTTATTCAAACATTTAGTACTTGATCCAAGTCACTACTATCTGATTGTTTTCACAATGTTTTGAGGTTGGGATAGTGGAAGCACTGGACTTGAATCTGGAACCCATGTACAATATGTAAAAGTTGAGATGATCCAAAAAATGAGAAGAATTAGAGCAATAACCACAAGGATCAACTCTTGGGAATTTTGCATTTCTTGTTTGCTTAACATGGAGGCTTTGCGTGTAACATTGTTGCTGAAAATACAATATTTAAATCACCAAAAATCCAAATTGAAACCCATCATACAAAATCTATTTTTTGAACTACAACTTGTACGACAAACTCACAAAGTTAGATTCAATACAATACAAAAAATTTGGAAGGAAAAAATGATCATATTGTCTAATCATCAATGTCCTTGATTTTCAATAGTAAAGATGTATGCTTAGAAAATCCCAGAAATCTTCCTAGAACATCCCAAAGTCTGTATGAAACGTCCCTGAAATCTGCCTGAAATGTTTTGGGGATGGCTAGTGAGTCCTTGAGTCCCAAGCGACGTCCCTGATAGTTCGGGGATGTTTTCTAAGGGTCCTCAAGTCCCCAAAACGCAGGAACACGAGTGCAAACTTTTTTTTGGTGGGGATGAGTCCCCATGCAGTATGGGTAATAGTGATTAATTGATGTTAAAGTAGTGCTTTTCTTGTAGGAAGTCTCCCGTTTCCATGTCCTCAGATATTAGTCTCCAATAATCCTTAACATAGTAAAGGGCCAATATAATCGTCCTTCTTGAGCAAATCATCTTCATTCAGCAACATGTAAAAGAGTAGCCACATAAGCACCAGTGCCCTTGGAGAGTTCTCAAGGAAATTCATTTTCCTCCACTCTTCCTTTATTCTCCATTAAATTCTCATGGACTAATCTTGAGTCCTGTTGAAATATGTAACGAGGTTCGGTCTTCATAATGACATGTAATCACGATTTTATGTATTTAATAAAAAGAGAAAAATAAATTTATTATTGTGAGTCGTGAGGCGTGGCTTTCATGCTCAAGAGAATTTATTTTATAGGTCAAGCACCTATTGGGTGCTTCTAGGTTTGTCATATAGTCAATTGAGTCATTGTGATAAATTGAAGATCCATTTGGGCATGTTACATATTGTAAAACGAATTTATTTGAGTCAAAGTTTGTTAAGTTTAGATATGTTCTATGCTTAGAGCAATTTATTTCAATTTTCACAGTTAGCTCGATATCTTTTCCAAATTAGCAAACACATCAGCATTAAAGTAAACTGCAGATAGAACATAAACATAAATTACAGAAGATAAGCCAAGACAAGAGGACACAAGATGTGGCGCTAGCCAGGGACAAACCCCAATGTGGGGAAACCCTTGATCAATTCTTCTTATATGTTCTTCAATAGTTCAACAGAGAGAGATAGTACATTTACAACATAAGTCAACACTTTGACTTATCTAGATAAGAGCATAGTCCCTATGAAACCAGATTCGTCCCCCAGGCCCTACGTGTCTCGAATCCGGCGAATCGGACACGATTCGGGCGGATTCGTGTTCGAAAATTGGGACACGTTGTGTCCGATTGAGACACTTCGAATTCGGAACGTGTCTCGATCAGGACAGTTTGAATCCAGAAATCAAGAACCCACGCAACATTATAAAGGCATATTTCCCCATTCTATTTGCATATTCACTTGTTTAGTTTGTTGTGGGTGTTTGGGAGCAAGGAAGAAAGGGTGTGGGAGCATTTTCAAGGAGATTCAAGCAATAGGTAAGTGCTAGAGCCTGTCAGATTTGATGATGGTGATACTATAGAGAGGTCATCCTCCACACCAGCAGATGCAGAGATGAATTTAGATATAGAGGAGGAGGATGCAACAGAGGAGAGCAGTGGTGACGATGATGATGAGAACAATGATGTTGATTTTGATGATGACTATGAGGATTGATGACTCATGAGTCATGAGCTACCTACTGTCTTGAGGCTTGTAGACTTGTAGTTGTAGTTGTTCTGTATTTGCTATTTCTATTTGCCATTGGCATTGCACTACCTATGTAAACAATGACACATTCTGATTTTTATGACTTAATAAGAAAACTACAATATCTTTATCTTATTATCTTGTCTTTCTCCTATTGGATCATTAATGAATTGAATATGTATTATAAATTTATAATTTATCATTTTATCATTTATGTCACAATTGTATTTGTAATTTTGTATGCATGATGTTACTTTGTAACTTACATCTAGATGAAGATCTATGTTTGAATCAATGAATTTGTATCATGAATGAGAACTTTGTGTAAGAAATATCTAATTTTAATTATATTATATATTATATATAATATATATATATTATATATATATAACGTATCCGAATGTGTCTTGTTCCAGGGGGTCAACATGCCCGTGCCTGACACTCGAATCCCGAATCCCTGTGTCAGGTGACTTAGAGCATAGATCATCTCTAAGAAGATGATACATGAGATCAGTTGAAGACAAGCTACTTCAACTGATTCTCCAAGGTGACTCCTTCACCTATCATCGCGCTGCATCTCGTCATCATGCTGCACCTTATCGTGTTGCACCATGCTGCACCCATCATCACAGTGCTGGACCTACTGACCATGCTGTACACTTCATACTGCTGCACCTGTCACTATGCTGCTCCCAATCACTGAGCTGCTCTCATCACTGATTTGCACCCAATGCTACACTCATCATGCTACATCCATCACTGCATCCAATATGCTGCAATCGTTTACACTCACCAATCTTCGTTGCTTGCTATGGCTTACAGCCTAGCAGAGCAGCTAGACTCCTTCAACAAACCCAAAGTGCAGTCAACTAACAGTTACAATGTCTGCCCAAATTTGTCTGCAATTGTCCTCTAAGGGAAGGCTGTCTCTGCCTTCCACAGGACTGTCCTCCATTTACTACAACATGTATATATATTTGACATTCATACATTAGACTGAAGATGTCACTGTCATGTGTTCACTAGATAACATACAACATGGTCATACTGAAGATAGTTGCCCACATAAACTATCCATCCAGAACTCAAATTAAGGTTTTAATCTTGCACTCCTAGACTAGGCCTACTGCCTAGCAAACTCGGCCTAGAGAGCAGACTTCTACAATGCACTGCGTCTTCTTTATGACAACGAATTCCCAATCCTTAACTCCTGCCTTGTAACTTTTTTTTTTAACATGGTGTCACCAACAACACACATAGGCCTTGTGCTATTGATTAGGGTTGCTTATTGTAGATAAAACAACAGCTAGGTATCCTTGATTAGACTGTGGATTAGGGCCTTCACTTGCTGCTTGTTAAGCCTCCTTAGACTGTGCCTAGGGCACCTTTAAGACTGTGGATATATCTCGTCCTTAACGTTGCTAGAGCTCTCCTTAAACTGTGGTCAAATCTCTCCCTTGCCTGTGGCTAAGACTCTCCCTTACTGCGGCTAAGGTAAGGCAAGATCTACCTCCCACTAGGACTGTGTATAGGGCAGCATTAGCCCTTACTTGACAGCTGATTAGGGCACACTTGAACAACAACTTGAGCTCCTAGATTGGACTACGGCTAGGGCATCTTATCTCCATTAAGACAACGTAGAGGTGTCTCCTCCTATGATTGCGTAGAGCCTTCTTCATTAGGGCAACATTATCTCTTAGGATCTCTCCTCCTACAAAAACCCAAAGACAAGTAGAAAGGAAGAGATCCCAAGTGTGTGTGTATGTCCAAATGACTTTCAAGGCACCTCTATTTATACTAAAACATTGAGCACATGTGGGGTTTATTTGGTTGTTGGCTGACCTTGAAAAATTTTCCCATAACACAAATAAATTCATATCTCCATGAATACTTATCGGAATCGGAGGATCTTTAGATCAATCCTACACCTCTCGATGAGAGGGATCCAAGAAAAATATCAGCTGCCATTAATAAGATGACCCACATGGAGTTTGGTCCTAGTTCCCAATTTTAACACTCCCTCTCAACTAGGGAGAACTCCATTCGCTAATCCATATGTTTGATTGTACTATCTTTGCCATCAGTGCCCTGCACTGCTTTGCTCTACTGAACCATGAAGAAGAAGAATTGATCGAGAATGTCTCATACCATTCTCTACTGACCCGAAGTCAGTTCCATATGAAGAGAGTGTGTAATACCACTTTTACTGACCCGAATTTAGTTTCATTGATCCCAGATCAATATCACAAGAGAGTGTCTCAAACCACTCATTCTGATCCCAAATCAATGGAGGTCATCCTAGCATAGGGAGTACGGTAGATACAACGATGTGTCCATCGATAATACTACTCTGGTCCCTAACCTCATTTTCCTGCTCATTGATCAGATGAGAGGTACGTCCCATGAGTCCCAGACTGCATGGGTAGGATGCCTCAACAGGAGAACTAATCATCCTGTCCCTAAGTCGCCTTGGGGTATCACAGGGGAAGGCTGAGTCATTCACCCTGTACACAACGCACCATTAGAGGAGGGTGAGTCGCCCTATGGTCGTGTGTTGCTCTGGTAAGTACCCCAAGCCCCCCACAGCTCCCAGAGTTCAAAGCATGCAACATGCAGGACCCTTATAAGAAGATCTCTCAACGACTCCAAGTCGTTTGGGAAAGTCACAGATTTGACCTTTCTCCGGGGCTTTGAAAAAATGTCTGTGACCTGTACACCAGTGTTAATGTGATGGAGCCTCCTCACTCATCAATGTGCCATATCCCAGATAAGGTAGTATCTGATGTCTATCTGTTGGAGCAATCATCGAATATGGGATTCCTCAACAATTGAATCCCCCCTGGTTGTCACAGAGGATCACGGTGGTATCCATCATGTGTACAAATAGCTCACTGAAGTGCTTCCACAACCAGGCAACTTCATACGAGGTCATACTCGTAGTTATGTATTTGGTCTTGGCAGTGCTTATAGCAACTGACTTCTGCTTCCTGCTTATTCATGATATCGAAGCAGAATCCAAAGAGTACCAACACTCAGAAGTGCTCTTGCGATCCTCCACACTGCTTGCCTAGTAAGCATTCAAATAATCATCCAGCTTCACATTTTCAACAGTGTATCTCAATTCATGAGAGATTGTACCCCGAAGATATCTCAGAAGATTCTTGGCACCAATCCAGTGAGGCTCAATGATGTATGAGCTTATCATACTAACTGCAAATCATATGTCCGGACGGAAGTTCACCAAGAACATCAACGTGAATGAGTTTATGAAACTCAACGGCATTTCCCAAATCTGGTTTGACATCACTACCATATAACTTCTGAAAGTTAAGATTCTCGAGGTAATCATGGGCTTGCGGTTTACCATCCCACATCTGGAATTCAACCCCCTCTTACTTCTGCAAATGAGAGGGTCTGCACTCGTCAGAAATAGGTCGTCCTCAGAAGGTGCCAGTATGAGAGGTCTATCATCCACAACCTTCAAGCAATGGTTTTGATCGGCTTCACTCTAGTGAATCTCGGCTTCATCAGACAATTATCAATCCTCTCATAGTATGCCCGAGGTGTTTTGCTTCAAGCCATAGAGGGCTTTCTTCTACCTGCATACATGAGATTCCCAATCATGAATCTCAAACCCCTCGGGTTGTTCCAAACTTGTGGATCTGCGACATAAGGGGAATGATCCCTTGGTAAGATTTTCATTCGATACATCTCAGACATGTACCTTCATGCTCTTCTTGAATTTAGGTATCCCTGTCACCATTTGACTCACATCGGGTAGGGCCCCATAAGTAGACCTCCGGTGTTATAGATGAGATATGTCAATTGACATGATCCCCAATGGACCATCCTGCAACTTGATACAAATTGCCAACCTTGAACCCATGAGGAAAAAGCATCTTTAGAAAATTCTATTTTCAAACACGTACCTTTCCATCGATGAATGCCACCTTGAAACCTTTGACTTCCATTGCCGAAATGGGACCACTAGGTTTCCTTCTTGTGATCAGGTTACATAAAAGAGATTTTGTAAATGAATCGAGTTACCCTCATTTCAATTGAGGGGTAACATTCCCTACACCCTTTCTGGGATAGGTGGCATCGACTCCAAGTATAATCCCACGATTGTTTCCATCTCTACCAAATTAGAGAGAGCACCTTTCTATCCGATGAAGTGCCTTGAAGCACTACAATCAATAAGCCAGGTTCCCAAAGAGTCTGAAGGAGAGGGCCAGTACAAGATAATGCTTCTTTATCTTATCAGAAACAACGTTTGATTCTTCATACTCGCGGTTCCTTGCTTTCTTGAAGAGTCAACTGTTTCCTTGATGACCTGCGTTACCTGTCATTCCTCCGATCATTGAAGATGTCCCTAGAATGATTGTTATCTTTATCAAGAGATGTGTCCCTGCCATTCAGACACTCCTTCGCATAATGGCCAAACTTATTGCAAGCAAGGCACATGCCTTTCCTTCCACCCTTAGACCCAGACTTCCCATTGAAGTGATCTTTAGGTAGGCCATCAGAAGCTTCCGTTGCGCCATTTTGATGGCCTAACTAAAGATCCTTCCGAAGATTCTGCTGCGCCATTCTGATGGCCTATTCTCTGCTTCGACTTCACCCTTGGTGAATTTGAAGAGGGACAAGGAATCCATTGATCCTTTTGTCCTTTCCCAACTGTCTTCGGTGATTTCTCGTTCACTCTTGCTTGGGCATTGTCTTCACCTCAGCTCCAATACCATGCTAAGTTTAGGTATGTTCTATGCCTAGAGCACTTTATTTCACTTTTCACAATTAGCTCAATATCTTTTCCAGATTAGCAATCACATCAGCTTTAAAGTAAACTGCAGATAGAACATAAACATAAATCGTAGAAGACAAGCCAAGACAAGAGGACACAAGATGTGGTGCTAGCCAGGGACAAACCCCAATGTGGGGAAACCCTTGATCAATTCTTCTTATATGTTCTTCAATAGTTCAGCAGAGAGAGAGATAATACATTTACAACAGAAGTCAACACTTTGACTTATTTAGATAAGACCATAGATCATCTCTAAGAAGATGATACATGAGATCAGTTGAAGACAAGCTACTTCAATTGATTCTCCAAGGTGACTCCTTCACCTATCATCGTGCTGCATCTTGTCATCATGCTGCACCTTACCGTGCTGCACCATGCTGCACCCATCATCACAGTGCTGGACCTAATGACCATGCTGTACACTTCATACTGCTGCAGCTGTCACTGTGCTGCTCCCAATCACTGAGATGCTTTCATCACTGATTTGCACCCAATGTTGCACTCATCATGTTGCATCATCGCTGCATCCAATATGCTGCAATCAT
Organism: Pinus taeda; assembly: GCA_000404065.3. Classification (NCBI taxonomy): domain Eukaryota; kingdom Viridiplantae; phylum Streptophyta; class Pinopsida; order Pinales; family Pinaceae; genus Pinus; species Pinus taeda. The sequence continues at coordinate 53,588 of APFE031100659.1, forward strand.
TTACAGTCACCAGTGTTAGCTGCTTGCTATGGCTTACAACCTAACAGAACAGCTAGACTTCTTCAACAAACCCAAAGTGTAGTCAACTAACAGTTACAATGTCTGCCTAGATTTGTCTGCAATTGGCCTCTAAGGGAAGGCCGTCTCTGCCTTCCAAAAGACTGTCCTCCATTTACCACAACATGTATATATATCTGACATGCCATACATCAGACTGAAGATGTCATTGTCATGTGTTCACTAGATAACATACAACACAATAATACTAAAGGTAGTTGCCCACATAAACTATCCATCCAGAACTCAGATTAAGGTTTTGATCTTGCACTCCTAGACTAGGCCTGTTGTCCAACAAACTCAGCCTAGAGAGAAAACTTCTACAATGCACTGCTTCTTCTTTATGACAACGAATTCCCAGTCCTTAACTCATGCCTTGTAACCGTTTTATTTAACATGCTATCACCTACAACACATATTTCCATGTTGTCACCGACAACACACATAGGCCTTGTGCTGTTGATTAGGGCTGCGTATTGTAGATAAACAACGACTAGGTATCCTTGATTGGACTGTGGATTAGGGCCTTTACTTGCTACTCGTTAGGCCTCCTTAGATTGCGGCTAGGGCACCTTTAAGACTGTGGATATATCTCCTCCTCAACACTGCTAGAGCTCTCCTTTAACTGCGGCCAATTATCTCCCTTACCTGCGACTGAGACTCTTCCTTACTGCGGCTAAGGTAAGGCAAGATCTACCTCCCACTAGGACTATGTATAGGGCAGCATTAGCCCTTCCTTAACAGCTGATTAGGGCACACTTGAACAACAACTTGAGCTCCTAGATTAGACTGCGCCTAGGGATCTTATCTCCATTAAGACAACGTATAGAACCCTTCTTGACTGTGTAGAGTTGTCTCCTCCTAAGACTGCATAAAGCCTTCTTCATTAGGGCAGCGCCTAGGGATCTTATCTCCATTAAGACAACGTATAGAACCCTTCTTGACTGTGTAGAGGTGTCTCCTCCTAAGACTGCATAAAGCCTTCTTCATTAGGGCAGGGTTATCCCTTAGGATCTCTCCTCCTACCAAAACCCAAAGACAAGTAGAGAGGAAGAGATCCCAAGTGTGTGTGTGTCCAAATGACTTTCGAGGCAGCTTTATTTATACTAAAACGTTGAGCATGTGTGGGGTTTATTTGGTTGCTGGCCGACCTTGACAAATTGTCCCATAACACAAATAAATTCATATCTCCATGAATACTTATCGGAATCGGATGATCTTTAGATCAATCCTACACCTCTCGATGAGAGGGATCAAAGAAAAATATCAACTGCCATTAATAAGATGACCCACATGGAGTTTGGACCTAGTTGCCAATTTTAACAAAGTTGAGTCAAAAGACCCTCCAAGACCTCGTCATAGTGCAAAGATCAAGTTGGCCTACATGAAGGGACAAGTTGCCCTAAAAATAGAAATTTGTACCCCTCACAAGCCTATAAATAAGAAGGAATTCAACCTCCTTTGGACGCTCACTCAAGCAAGTTCGATCTCAAGATCTAAATTGGAAAAGGACAAAGAAGAAGAAGAAGATCAAGATCGAAGTTTTTGGGCCTCTCTCTCTCTCTCTTTCGTTAAGGTTTCTACAGTTATTGGGCTAGACGAAATCTTGAAGCTGCATCGACGCTGTGAAGTTGCATCGAAGCTGCATTGAAGCTGTGAATCTACTGAAGAGGTCGAAGTTGTAGAAGAATCTGCTGGGTAGGTCGAAGTTGTAGAGGAAGTTGCTAGAAGTCAAGATTGCAGAAGTTTTTGGAAGCAAAGGTGTGTCTTGGTCTTGGAGGGTCTTGGTCTTGGTCAAAGGTCTTGGAATTTGTCAATTGAAGATCTATAAGAAGAGAAAGAATTCTAGTGAGTTTTCTTCTAAGTTGGAGAGGCTTTGGCCCTGGCTCGTCGCCTATATCTTGTGTCCTATTGTCTCAATGTTCTGTATGGTTTGGTAGTTGTTTGATGATAGAGAACACTAATAATAATTAAGAGAAAGAAGAAGCTAATCAAGTTAAATAAAAATATATCACAAGCAGTTATCAGAATGCGAGAAACGTCCTATCTTGCTTCCCCCTAGATTTCTCAACATGGTATTAGAGCTAAGGTGACTACATCAAGGAAGGCCAACACGAAGAAGGATACTCAAGGGCTGAAGTATAAAGAGATCATCTTGGAAACATCAAGAGCATCAATCATCAAGAAGGACTAACCCTCTCATCATATTGAAGAGAATAATTAAGAGCATCAAAGAAGACCTCAAAACCCTAGCTCATCCAAGGAAGGGTTTCACACTTGAAGCGTTCTTGGGAAACTCACACATTCTACAATCATTATCACGAGGAAGGAAGAGTGAAGCACTTTTGGGTCTGTTTTCTGGGCTATATTCTCCACACGTGCGAAGTATTAGGACATCCTTCTGCAGCAACATTGAATTGCAAACACCATCAAGGGTCAAGTTCTGTGCCAAGAAAGGTCTCCTTTGCAAGCCGAAATAACAAGAAAAAGAAGTCAAGTCAAGCGAAGTAGAAAGGAGGAAAACTTGTCCATCTTCTAACCACACGTGTGAACTAGGGTTACTGCAGAAAAGGGCCAACATTGTAGAACTGCTACAACAAGCCAAAATTCTGAAGAAGGGCTGAAATTTGAGGTTGTGAAACAAGTTTAAATAGCAGGAAGAAAAGCAGGAAAAAGAGTTGTCATCATCATCAAGGAATCAATGTGATCTCTCTTTGAGCCAAGAAGACATCTTCTATCTACATCACCATCAAAATCAAGAAGGCATCAAGTTGAAGATCTCATCATCTAGGAGTATCTTCACTTGATAAGTAAGTATCTTTATATATATATTTGAATATGTCAAAATGACTTCATTTTGCAAGGAAAGCAACAAATTGGTTGGGCTATCAATCTCTCTTGCATGGAAGGAGAAGACAGATCTGATCCTCATAGAGAATGAAGTCGTTGAACATGTTAAGGGATCAATAACTAAGCCTCCAAAGGAACAAGCTTAAGCTCTAGCAAAGTACATGAAAAGGGAGGTAAGGGCTCAAAGGATTCTCATAGAATCCATCAAAGATCCCCTCATACCTTATGTATCAAAGTTGGTGACATCAAAAGTAATATACGACAAGCTGGTAGAATTGTTCTCCGTAAGTACTGCTGGAGAAGTGATATCTTTAAGACAAGCACTCTATAAGATGAAAATATCAAAGAAAGAAGGAATAACCTCATACTTTATGAGGATGTCATAAATAAGAGACCAACTACAAGAGTTGGGAGAAATATTGTCTAATAAAGAAATGACTACCATAGTGCTCAATGCACTACCACAAGAATGGGGCAACTTTACATCAAGCATCAATGGAAAGAAGGAAGCTACCCCATTCAGTGAACTTTGGTCACCATGTAAAATTGAAGAAACCAAGTTGAAGGCAAAAAATGATGTAGGATCAAACTAACAAGTTCAAGCATTTGCTGCCATGGCTAAGAGAAAAGGAAAGTTTGGAAAGTTTGGTCCTCAGAAAGAAGAAGAAGAATATGTCAAAGATCCAATGCTATGGCTGTCATGAATATGGGCACTACAAGAGAGATTGTCCAAAACTCAAGAAGGACAACAACAAAAGAAGAAAGGAAGAAGCTCATATCACCATGGAAGTAGAAGAACTTGAGAAGAAGAGACCAAAGAAGGAGGAAGTGAGAGATCTCTACTATGACTGAGATAATCTCCTTCACTAAAGTTCTTTTCAGTTTTGTAAATAATAACTATCATAATAGGAAGAATAATATGCTTTGTTACACTGGAACTGCTCTCGAGAGGTGGGAAGCCCATTCCAGTGGTTCTTGCGCTTCCGAGAGCTTTAGAACTGTAGGGGAACATTATGTTTTCATCGGGAGCGGCAACGGGCGCTGGGGATAGTTCCAGGGGCGGTGTTGATTGATTTTTTGGAGTTCCGACGTTCCCAAGGTGACATGTAACAATAAGTTTTGAGAGCAAGTCACTTTTTATCTTTCACAAATTTCGTGTTGTCGATAAATGACTTCATCAATTTTGGGTAGTTTTGTTTGTAATCAATGCAAGTATGACCGACATGAATTTCATGCTAACTACCGATTAAACAATATCATATTTATTGAATATCATAATGTTAGTGTTTATTTTGAAAATCTTTCTGTAAAAAACTCACATTTAAAATTGTTGTGTCAACCTATTTCAAACTATTCAACATAATTCATCCTGGGCTAAGAAAGAAACTTAAACACAATATAAAATAAAACAAGTTTGGTGAACTTATTCATATGGATTTTTAATCAAATCAACTTACATAACTATCCTAATTCATGGGGCATGTTGTGTAGGAATTCTCTTGGTACATTTTTGAACATTTTTTTGCAACTATAGTTAACTTGTAATTGAGTGCAGTAAAAAGGTCGATAGACAATCTATATTGTTGAGCAAAAGATGTAGGTGCAAGAAATAATATTTGTGTAACTCACCCATGAACTGGTTAGTTGAAGGAATTAAATAGTTTAATTCAACTAAGAAAGCATTTTAGGTGGCGAGTAACTCTTTCAAATATTTTCTATTTTTTTTATTAGATAATATTACCACTCTCGATTAGCCGTTTCCTATAGGGAAACCTCTAGCAGTTCTAGACACTCGTACCCAAGTTTGCAACATTCCCACGTTCCAGAAACTCATGCAACTTAGATAATAAGTATGGTAGTGTTGAGAAATTTAGGGCAATGAGATCAGATTTTCTATTATGTTGTTTTCTCTTTACTTTTGATAGATGCTTGTGATTTCTTAATGAAGTTCTTCTTCTTCTTCTTATAGTTATTATTCTTTGTTCATCAAACAACTATCAAAACCATAAAAACAAGGAGGCACCAAATGTAAGCACACATCCAGGGCAAAACCCAGTCAAGAAATCTTCCTTCAGTAGATTCAAATCACAGTGGGACAACCAAGACTCTCGACCTAAACCTCACTCCATCCATCAAGTCAATCTTTACTTTGTTGTAGCAATTTCGATTTTTACAGTCCTCTCTGCAATTCGACCTTTACAATCCTCTTTGTATTTCAACCTTTGTTCTGCAATAGTAGCCTTCATCTTGCAATGACAACTTTGACTTGCAACAGTGGGTAACTTTGATTTGTAGCATACCTCGATCTGCAACAGTGAGTAACTTCGGTCCTGTAACTTCGCTGCTCTGTAATCCATCCAAACTTCTTTTCTGCTTTACAATTGGGACGAGTTTACTTGGATATTTATAGTTGTTTTTGTCTATAATTGAGCCGACATGACTAGTTGACAGGCTGAATTGTAAATATGGTCAATTTAAAAGCTTTTGAGGTCGACTTGTGATGCTGATTGATGGAGGGTTCATTGTGATCAAAATAAATGATCACAAGAAGGGTTTACATAATAAATTTGACTCAAAAAATTCCTAGAGCACTCAATGGGTGCTTAGACCTATTGACCATTGACCCAAGCATGAAACCCATGCTTTAATAAGTCAAATTAATAGTAATAAAAAATTATTTTGACAAATATATTATATCATGACTCAAGTACAATTATGAAGATCGACACTAGTTACATTCTTCAACACTCCTTAACTTGGGAGGTATTCATAATTACATACATATGAAGGTACATGGAAGATCTCAAAATGAAATGAACTGTGAAGGGTTCTAGCGCACTCAATGCTGAGGACTAAATACCTGACCAGGGTATTCTATCTAGGTGGGACTAAGGGGACTCAAGCTTTAGCCAACTCTAGGTACCATTATGCTTTTAAGCTCTAGCACCAACCCAGGGATCTAGGTGCGTATCCAAGGTTGAAGCTCCATGACCAACGCCTCCCTCCCTCTTCAGGATCTAGACATCAACACATAGGCTGGCCAGATGTCCTCCCAAGCATCTTGTCATTAGATGCTTCGTCTCTCCCTAACAACTAAATCAGATATATCCCTTTGTCAAAGCATGCTTTGAGAGTGTTCAACCTTGTTATGGAGAGATTTACCCGTACAAACACAAACGCCAATTAGCAATAAACTTTCAAATATAAGTAAACACAAACCTTCAGGGTTCTCAATCATTCTGACGCTACTTTTATCATCAAGTTATCCATAATACATATACAATTTTTTCAGAAGCTTTCTAGCAGCACCAAATACATCTTCAAATCTTCTCAAGTCTTTTGTTTGCAACTTCATGAACATTTATCGATAATACTTTTGCTTACTTCAAAGTATTCACTGTCATAATATGCCCTCCCTCTCAATTGGGGAGATATATCTTTTCTTCTATTCAGGCTCCCTCTTAACTTAGGGAGGTCAACCACTTCTTTCTTCTAAAACATTGGAGAACCTTTCACGACTTCTTTCCTTCTTATGGCATCGAGGTCAGCGTTTCCTTCATCATGCTTATTGATATTATCATACAAACATCCTTGTTATCTTGAAGATTATGTACTTGAAATACTTTAATAGCAAGTACAACCAAGTATAGGTATACAGAAGCATGAAGTCAACTATATCATGTCATCATAATGAAGGCATAATTTCCTTTAGACATCAAGTTCCTAAATCTAGTTAGGAGTATAAGTCGCAAGAGATACATCCTATTATATACTAGTCCTCAACTTCTTACTAGGGTTTTGATTGAGCGGAAGAATACATTCTTAGGGTTTCATTCCTAGGATCTCCTTTTACAAGGGTTTTGTTTATAAACCTTAATTTAAAGATCTAAGGTTTTGGTCTATTACTAGGACAATAACAACAAACTTTAAAAGACTAGGATTTTGATATAACAATACCAAAACCCTAAAAGTTACAAGAATAGTCTTTTCATCATTGATTCTTTATTAACAACCCTAAGAGGACTAGGGTTTCAACATTATTGTTAACATATCCTAAGCAAGGATAGAATTATATTGTACAATCCCTAAGAGACTAGGGTTTCATCGACACACCCTTAGCATTAAGAGGCTAGGGTTTTACAGTGAACCCTAAGGGTTAGGGTTTCACAAGAATGATCAAATGACAGATCAATGAGGGTAGATTTAATGTGATGGTTAATCATCATACAAGAATCCTTATGACTCGAAAACCTAGACATGAAAGAGTTAGTAATGTAGAACAAACTTTTAAAATGACTGTACCTTGTAATATGAAGAAGATTTACTATAAGTATTTATACATACCTTGAACTACTCCTTTTACAAACCTGGTAAGTTTTTCTTAATGAATGGCTCCTTCTGAAATATGATAGCTTCTTCATTACCGTTCTTAATATATACCTGCAATATTTCTTGGCAAGCATAATCACAATATACAAGCACAATAGCATGGTGTTTAGGATTTCCAATATCTCAATGATTGGTATATATCTTGGACTATTTACACATCCTAAACATTTGTTAGATGGAGACCAATTGACTAAGAGTGATTTTTTTTTAACCTTAGACATTAACAATCTTTGTCAATCATATAACCAACTAACCTTAAGATGTTAGACTTAACAAATGACTAGGTTAAACATACCTTTGTTTGATACTTCATTTAGCTTATCCTATTGCAAACTGTAGACACAATGTTAGAAATATGAGACAAAAGAATAAAAACAATGCTTACCTGATCTTGGTGAAATCTTCAAGGATTCTTCCATGAATTGGTGCATGATATATTTACTGTTTCAACTTTGAAGACTTCTTCCATCAAGACTGAGATTCTTTTAGTGTTTAAGAGAGGAAGATCCATAGGTCGACTTACTGTTGATTGGGTTCGGACTGAATGTATATATACACTCAGAATTTCGTTATAGTGCAAGCATAGGACTTCCACAACCTTGTGGATACTATAATATAGGTACTGTTCTTTTATATCATCCCATAGGTCAATGAGTTATGGTGACTACAAAAGGTATATACCATCTTATGGTTTTGTTTCCATTCAGAGATTTTTCGGCCCTCATTTCAGAAGATTGTTAGATAAGGTACTCAAAGATGTTTCTTACCCATTTGGTCTTGCTCCTATTCTGTGCGGTCTTGGTGCACAAGGTTTCAAGCATATTCTCATAATGCTGATATTTCTTCCAAAAAACTCAGACATTAGCTCAATAAGTTTAGCCTGCATATCTCGTTTAAGGTGATTGAGGCCTTTTGATTTCGGATTGGTTCAAATTTGCAATTTTGAAATTGATGCTCAGAATTTCTTCTGGAATTTTTAACTCGGGTATGCTTAGAATTTTGGTGCACAGGTGACTGTTTCTAGGGCTTCTAATGAAGTTTCATGCTCAGAATGTAGTTATCAAGATTTTATACCAGAGATTTTGCACAAAGAGTTGAACCCCTTTTGATGAGAATTTTATACCTTGTAAGGTCCCTTTTAGACCCTTGCTTTATTACCAGGAGATGTAGACCACCTTGATGTGCTAGATCAGACTTTCAATCCCCTTAATATAATAATTTTATGTCTTCCCTCTTCTAGTATTGGTTTACAATTTAGGCCAATAAAGGAAGTCCAAAAATTTGGTTAAACTGCCAGAGTGTTTGGCCTATAGTGAACTATTGGATCAGACCTTTGATCTCTTAGAACAGGGCTTGTATGCCCTCAAAATGCCTTAGCTCTCTTTGTAAATGTCTGCAGTCTTATCACTGCATTTAGGGCTAGATTAAATGCCCAGAAGTCTGATCCTTTTCCTCTAGGAGCTTGATACTAGATAGATAACCACCATGAGTTGACTTGGTGCCCAATCTGATATCCTTTTTCTGCCCTTTCTTTAAAGCTTTAGCTTTGATACCATGTTGAGAAATCTAGGGCAATGAGATCAGATTTTCTATTTTATTGATTTCTCTTTACTTTTGATAGATGCTTGTGATTTCTTAATTAAGTTCTTCTTCTTCTTCTTATAGTTATTATTCTTTGTTCATCAAACAACTATGAAAACCATAAAAATGAGGAGGCACCAAATGTAGGCACATAGTGAAGCGAACAAAGTTCGTTCTTCAAATTAAATACTCCAGAAGGCTTGGAATATAAAGATCTCCATTGAGATACAAGAATATATTAAATGTGTGAATAAGAATGACTGATTTACGATGAGAATGAGAGGCTTGCTTATATACCAGGCAAGTGTCTCTTTATGGAGAGTCATTTCTCATTTAGACATGACTCTTCAGCCTAATTACTAATTAACTAATCATTATTTACGATTATTATCATTTACATTATTTATATTATTTATATATTTTATTCGTAACATTGCCTTCTTCCTCAAAAAGTTTTGTCTTCAAAGCTTGTCCATGAAAAAGGCTTGATCTCTTTTTCGGCTTCAAATGACTTTCTTTCTCGGAACAATCATTTTTGTCGATACAAGCTGATATGATCTTCTAAGTGACAAACAAAATTGTCGCACTGAGAAGGGATCAGACCATCCGAGATTAATCTTCTATGTAGTACTGTGATCACTAGAATTTTGTAACGACTTGTTAGCATAAGACTGGATTGAGATTACATCACTATTATCTGGAACATCATTTTGTTTTTTCTGATCTGAATGGTCCCAATACATAGCTTGGTTGAGTTTTCTACTCTCATGATTCGGATCCCAATAGGGTACTTTTTTGGTTTGACTTTCCCTTATTGGGCATGTGGCAATTTTTATATTTTCTTCTGGCGAAGATGTTGTTGAGTTGGTTATGGAACATTCACTTGGGATGTTCATTGTTTGAACTGCAACATCTAAGTATGTTGTTTCTTCAACTGACTTTTCTTCTTGATTTGTCATATTTATTGGATCAGTATTCGTTCCCTTATTTTCAACTTGAACTGTTGCAATTGAAGATTTCGATACTTCTTCTTGAGTGAATTGTTCTGACTTATCTTTTAATTCATTTTTATTATCTTTAAGTTTCTTAATTTGAGTGAGTAGACTTTGATTATGGTTTTTCAGTTGTAAAAGTTCTTTGATTTCTGATTTATCAACCTTATTTTCAATGTTTTGAATTTTAAGATTTTCATCTTTTAGATCTCTGATTTGTTCTAATAAATTTTTATTAAGGTTCTTTAAGTGCAAGGTTTCATTTTCTTGTTCTGATAAGTGCTTCTTGACTTTTTTTTTTTTTTTTTTTTTTTGTGACCTTAGTCTTCTTCACTTGCGCCAATAATTTTTCGACGTGGTCCTTGAGACGAGAAATTTCTTCGTCATTTTCCATTATTTCTTTGTAATGCATATCCACAAGATCTTTATATTCGTGTTCTAACGCTTTCTTGTTTTGCTGAATTTTGATTATTTTGCCATTCTCTTGATCTTCTTGCACTTTCTCGGTACACTGGATTACATCATTCTGTGGGAGTGATGATGGATGTAGAGAATGGAATAGGGACTCCCTTCTCTCTCTCTCCTTAGCATAGTGTCGCTTAAGTATTGTGATTACTTGTTCTACATTTCTTTGGAATTGTTTTTGTTTATTACTTAGAGATTCCATATTTCTTTTCGCTTCTTTTATATACCCCCCTTT
>APFE031100659.1:68351-161820 GCA_000404065.3 Pinus taeda
ACAGGGTTTGTCCGTTATCGCCCCATTCTGCAATGGTTGAAGCCAAAATATATATGACCGATATAAGAACGGTGGTAAGAGGGCGAGCTTTCCGTTGTGTGCGGCTAACATGGGAAGTAGTGGTGATTTTGTTGCAGCAACACTCTTTGGTGATGGTTTTGGTCCATTTTCAACCTCTATTTTTTTTATTAATGTAAATATATATTATATATATAATATATATATATTATATATATATATTATTATATATATATAATTATATATATATATATTTATATTTTTTTTTTTTTTTTTTTAAATTTTATTTTAAGATATAAAATTTTTTAGTAATATATAGTTTTTTATATAATTCTTTTGTTTAAAATTTTATTATTATAAAGTATGAAAATTCTTTTTTTTTTATTATTATAATTTGTTTTTTTCCCTCTTCCTTCTTTTTTTGTATTTTTTTTTTAATGGCCAAAGGCCTAATGGAAAATCTAGTGGAATGGAGAATCTCCAAGATTGGAGAAACGCCTAGATCACGACGACAACAAGTTTGACGATAGGTTGATAGCCAAAGCCCTGGTGATCAGCCAAACGTGGCTCTAATACCAATGAAGCGAACAAAGTTTGTTTTTCAAATTAAATACTCCAGAAGGCTTGGAATATAAAGATCTCCATTGAGATACAAGAATATATTAAATGTGTGAATAAGAATGAATGATTTACAATGAGAACGAGAGGCTTACTTATATACTAGGGAAGTGTCTCTTCATGCAGAGTCATGTCTCATTTAGACATGACTCTTCAACCTAATTACTAATTAACTAATCATTATTTATGATTATTATGATTATTATCATTTACATTATTTATATTATTTATATATTTTATTCGTATCACATAGCCAGGGAAAAACCCCTAAGTAGGGGAAAACCCAGTCAAGAACTCTTCCTTCAGTAGATTCAAATCATAGTGAGACAACCAAGACTCTTGACCTAAACCTCACTCCATCCATCAAGTCAGCCTTTACTTGGCAGTAGCAATTTCGATTTTTATAGTCCTCTCTGCAATTTGACCTTTACAGTCCTCTCTGTATTTCAACCTTTGTTCTGTAACAGTAGCCTTCGTCCTCTAATGACAACTTCGACCTGCAACAGTAGGTAACTTCGATTTGTAGCATACCTCGACCTGCAACATTGAGTAACTTCGGTCTTGTAACTTCGCTGCTCTGTAATCCATCCAAACTTCTTTTTTGCTTTGCAATTGGGACGAGTTTACTTGGGTATTTATAGTTGTTTCCGTCTATAATTGAGTCGACATGACTAGTTGACAGGTCGACTTGTAGATAGGGTCAATTTAAAAGCTTTTGAGGCCGACTTGAGCTGCTGATGGATGGAGGGTTCATCATGACTAAAATAAATGATCCCAAGAAGGGTTTACATAATAAATTTTACTCAAAAAATTCCTAGAGCACTCCATGGGTGTTTTGACCTATTGACCATCAACCAAAGAATGAAACCCATGCTTTAATAAGTCAAATTAACAAGAATAGAAATTTCTTTTGACAAATATATTACATCATGATTCAAGCACAAAAGCATACGATTACATTCTTCATCAGGTAGGATGCATCATATTAAGAAATGGCATCATAAAAGCATACGATTGAAGCAAGAGCTCATTTTAGAGGGATAATTGAAATAGAAGTCTACATGGATGTAGCAGTCATCATAGAAAGGAAGTAGCTCTTGGTAACCTCATTGAAAGCATAAGTATCAATTATGGGAAAGAAAGAAAGTCATCTAGCATAATGGAAGAAACTCATCATACATCATCATCATGAGAAAGGAGTTTCTGCCAGATGAGGATAATCTAGATCCTTTATTGGAATCTTCATTAGAAGGTTCACCTCAACTCGGAAGAAGCAAATGTTTGGCTGATCATTCCACCTTATGTGGAATACATTGTTTGAAAGGATGATGGTATGGTGTCAAAAGAGTGCAACAGGTCAAGTTGATGGAAGTACTTTCAATCAAGGAAAGGAAGCTGCCAAAGGAAGTCTAGATGACCAGAAAGAGAAAAAGAGGTATGTATGCATATATTTGATAGTTTAAATCATGTCATCATATAGTTGCACAAGGCCTGAGTGAATGCTCTACCTTGAGAGCATGGTCAAGGATCTCTTTCTTTGAAAAGGTGCATGAAGGCATGGTTCACATATTGATAAAGATGAAATCAACATAAAATGCCCTAATATGGAATATGAGGTGGTTGACAGTCAAGGCGAAGGAATTATGGATTAAAGTTCCTGAGAAACAATATGTGAAGGAAGAAAGAAGAGATCATGAAAGGTGCAACTATGGTCACGTAAGAAAAGGGAAATCAACATCCAATGATTAGAAGAATTGATCATCACATCTCCATAGAGAAGAAAGACCATGATGAGGTCTACAAAGAAAGGAGACCATTGACATAGGAAGTCTTGGAGATGTGTTTATGAATGTGCAAGATGTTGATGTTGCAGGCAATCAAGATGTCATGATGAAAGGCCATCACAAAAGGTAACAATGATTTGATGTTCCTTGCTTAATTTTTGAACAACATCTGGATGGGTTGATACAGGGCTACCAAAGGAGAGTTGTAGATGCAATCTACAACTAAGAACTCATGTGGTTGGATGGAAGATCCTGAAGGAAACATGACGTGGAAAAGGTGGTTGTATGAAGGAAAGCTAGATATGGATCACTTTCAGACAAAAGGAAGGATGACATGACAGACTTGAGGAAAGTGATGGATGGACGAAGCCCTACAAGATGAAGGCTCCATAATAATTAAAAATAAAATTCATGACATCTAAAGGAGGAGCTCAATAAGCAACTAAAGGTTCGATGATCTCCACTCAAGAAGAAAGCTGCTGTTGGAAACAAGTCCCTGGATAAAAGGGAGCTTGGAAGCAAGTCCCTGGTTAAGAGGGAGCTTGGACAAGTCCCTGGATAAGAGGGAGCTTGGGTACATTCTTTTTATAGGAATGGGTATATCCTCCCTAGTTGAGAGGGAGAGATAGACACATCATTCTTGTATTCACTTTGAGAAGAAAGAATGGAGGATTGGGTAAGCATCTGGCATCCGATACTCTTTGAGGATGTCATAGGGCATCCAAGATAAGAGTAGTCATAGAGGACCGCTATTCTTTGAGGATTGGTAATCGAAGATAAGAATAGTCCTAGAAGGACATAACCTGTGAACACCCAGGTGGGGTATGTACCTTGAAAGAAAATGATGAAGGTGTTTATAAGTCATTGTTCTTGCTAACATTATGCTCGGATCTAGTGGAGAGATAGAGCTGTTTGTCAAGGCCTTGCTATGTGACAATGCTTGTTGATATGATGCTAAAAAGATGGGTTACCAATCCGACTCTTCTTATGAGAATTCTTCACATTGAAAATGTCTAACTACCTTGTATGGATTATGAATACCTCCTTAGTTAAGAGGGAGTGTTGAAATATGTAACTATGTTTGGTCTTCATAATGACACATGTAATCATGATTTTATGTATTTAATAAAAAGAGAAAAATAAATTTATTATTGTGAGTATTGAGGCATGAGTTTCGTGCTCAAGAGAATTTATTTTATAGGTCAAGAACCCATTGAGTGCTTCTAGGTTTTTCATAAAGTCAATTGAGTAATTGTCATGTATTGAAGACCCATTTAGGCATGTTACATATTGTAAAATTAATTTATTTGAATCAAAAGACCCTCCAAGGCCTCATCATAGTGTAAATATCAAGTCGGCCTACATGAAGGAACAAGTCGACTTAAAAATAGGAATTTGTACCCCTCACAAGCTTATAAATAAAAGGAATTCGACCTCATTTGGACACCCACTCAAGCAAGTTCGATCTCCTCAAGATAGAAGCTGGAAAAGGACAAAGAAGAAGAAGAAGATCAAGAGCGAAGTTTTGGGTCTCTCTCTCTCTTTCATTAGGGTTTCTACCTTTACTGGGCTAGATGAAATTTTGAAGCTGCATCGAAGCTATGAAGTTGCATTGAAGCTGTGAAAGGTCGAAGCTGTGAATTTGCTGAAGAGGTCGAATTTGTAGAAGAATCTGCTAGGCAGGTTGAAGTTGTAGAAGAAGCTGCTAGAAGTCAAGATTGCAGAAGTTGCTGGAAGCAAGGTGTGACTTGGTCTTCGAGGGTCTTGGTCAAGGGTCAAAGGTCTTGGAATTTTTTAATTGAAGATCTATAAGAAGAGAAAGAATTCTGGTGGGTTTTCCTCTCAGTTGGAGAGGTTTTGGCCCTGGCTGATCGCCCAGATCCTGTGTCCTATTGTCTCACTATTCTTTATGGTTTGGTAGTTGTTTGATGATAGAGAACACTAATAGTAATCAAGAGAAAGAAGAAGCTAATCAAGTTATGTAAAAATATATCACAAACAATTATCAAAATTTGAGAAATCTCCTATCTTGCTGCCCCCTATATTTCTCAACAAGTCCCTATTGAACATTGAACAATGAAACTACCACAAAGAGAATCCATTGTCCAATTAAGTTTATCCTATAGGTTTGATAAATCAGAAGGTATATATTTTTCTATCAAGTTATATTGATCTCTGTAGGTCCTTTCAACTCTTGGTCAATGAAATTCCACTTATCCACCCTTTCTACATGTCTAGACCAAACTCACCTAGGAAGAGTATGTTTACTAAAGAAGTATCTTGACATTGTACTTCAAAAGGTATCCTGAATTGCTCTAGTGAGATGGGAAAGAATCCCTTTAGTCTAAGATTGTTCCCTAACTTCCATTGTGCTTCCTTTTCCAGTCAGCTACATTGCTCCTCTTCTAGCAAGATCTAACACATTATAGACCAGTTACTAACCAACAGTACAAGTTGACATAGACTAAGAAAAAAATTTAATTTGGTTAGCTCCTACATAATATTTATTCAGGGGGGTTTACTTCAAATTAGACATGGACATATACGTACTCTTTAGGCCTACTTGGCCCTTAAGGTCTTTGCTATAATGGGATTCCTTCTAATACCCAAGCTCCCTATCTTCATTGGTGTACAAATTTTATCCTACTTGACTACTGAGAAATTTTTCTTTATAATATTGTTAGCTTAAAAAATCTTTGTTATTATTTGCTTGCTTCTTTCATCATTTGAGCTAGAGATTGCAAAGTTGAGTTCTAAGATGTTGGAATTGTAGACATAACATGGTTGATCAAGGTGATCCTTCTTGCAAAGGGCAATCATCCACTCATCCAAGTTCAATTTTCATTATAGTTTTTCTAAAAGAAACTCCATTTTCAACTTTTTAAGTGTTTGAGTGATCTCCTAAGTAGATGGAGTGAGCATTTCCATTCCTAATTTGGCATTTTAACATTCCAGCGAATGTTCTTTAGCCTACCAAAGAAACCACGAGATACAACCAAAATTGCTAGAGTGTGGAGTGGGAGTGCCGTTTCCCAAAATTCCAAAGAGTGAAGCATCTTGGGACAATCAAAGAAAAAGGATACCAATTGTGTGCCAACATGTTTCATCCCTCTAGGGAAATCTTATCAAGCATAAACAAGATCAGAAATGTGCTTTATGACAACAGTAATTACAGTGGTACATCTACCCTATATTCTTCGAGATTAATGTTAAAACCCTTAACAATTTCAGCCTTAACAATATCAAATTAGTAAGACATACAAGTGTTGGAAATTACCAAATCACGAAGACACTAATAGCTGAAAATCAAATCTGCAATAAGACAATTTTGGACCATTAAAAACTTCACACACACACAAGAGAGAGAGAGAGAGAGAGAGAGAGAGAGAGAGAGAGGAATTTTAGGTACATATTCTCATCTTATTGCACGCTGGTACAACCATCGAAGTTCTCGAAAACCCTAGCTAGGAAAAATCAAGAAACATTTAGCTCCTATAAAGATTATCCACAAGCTAGAATGAACACTAGCAAGCCTCCTTCGCAAAATGTCTTCACTTCTCCTCCTCTTGAACAAGTACAATCCTAGGGTTTATCCCAAACTTAAACTCCTTGCCTCCTTAAGGTAGAAAACACAACACTAGAAATCCCTAAGAATCCTCCAAGAAACAGTGGCGCTCAAAGACAAGAGAGATGATACAATGAAGAATACCCTTGAAAGAGGGAGACTAATGTCTACTCTCCTCACATCTCAAATGCAAGATGATGATGGATAGAGTGAATGAAAGACATTTCTCCTTCCTCTATTTATATAAGAGGTAAGGGCGGCCAACAATATAAATTAGGCCTAAACCTTTACAAGTAACCTACAAAACAGAAGTAGGCATAAACATGTGAAGTGTTACACTAAGAGGGTAGAAATGTCAAGCTCCAAGGTGATGTTATACACAAGCAAGGCTTCAATGCAAGGGTGCTTAACGAGATATGATTAATGCTCCTTGTCCAAGCCTGCAAGGATTCTAACCCTCCTCCTAAGCCATTTGCAGCATTAGGTCCACTCTACCTGCACACTATTGCAACCCATGTAGCCCCAAGTCAACTCCATGTCTTCATGCAAACGTACAAGCTACCCCATGTTGTCTAGGGTTCAACACCCTCTCTAGGATGCCAAATTCTCCTCCTCCAATAATAGGCATCCTCTCATGCAACCAACCAATCTACATGTGGCCATCATGAAGAATGTCCCAAGTTGTTTTAAGATCTCCAACCCTCGAAGGAAGAATCCTATGCAAGTATTGAGCAAGCCATCTCCAAAGTGCAAGTCCATCTGTTAAATTTTCTATAAACCTAACACCCAACAATTTATTAACCTAGCAGATTGCAGGTCTACTGAATAAATGCATGACTAAGATCTCAACACGTTTAGCGGAAGCAAAAGCTTACACCAATCTTAATCACAATAATGGCCCAAATGGGAAAATTGTAGATACAACTTACCTTAGATCATGCCCTAGATATGTACTTGATCTTGTTGGTTGATTTGGATTTGCAATGCTACATTTATGCACTTCTTCAGACCTAACACGCTAGAATGGAAGTCCTTCTCCAGTCCTCACTGAGATGCCTCTCTCAATGTCTTATGTTTTTGTATGGTGTGTCTTTCTCCTTTCCTTAGCCTTGCTTTTATAACTTTACATTGAGCTAAATCCCTAATACTAATCTCCAAAGTTGTTGACAATGGAGATTAGATCTCGCCTCACTTGAGATCAACGGTTGAGATTAAAACATAATCATCAATGTAAATTACTTTACATTTTGTAAGTTTCTTTAGCTCAATTAACCAACATAACTAATTATGTGCTTTTCCTAAGTTTAAGCTTAGGCTAAGTTATATTAGCAACTTGCTTACACTTGAGCAAGTGTCCTAAGGAGACTTTGGGCGACTTCTCCACGCCTAAACACACAGGCCCACACAAAAGTACTTGCCCGAGCTACAAACGTCAACACTCTTTCTTAGCAACGGAGGTGCTTTTGTCCCTTGGATTTGACTTCGATCCTTGAATTGTATCTTGCTACCATGGCTGTTTCCTTTGAACTGGAAGCCTTCCCTACCACCTGGTCTAGAAACATCCTCCTAGTCCTGCTTGCCTTGGACTAATGCCTGCAAGCCTCGTATTTGTTGAAATATGTAACTAGGTTCGGTCTTCATAATGACATATGTAATCGTTATTTTATGTATTTAATAAAAAGAAAAATAAATTTATTATTTGTATTCTTGAGGCATGGGTTTCATGCTCAAGGGAAATTTATTTTTAGGTCAAGCACCCATTGAGTGCTTCTAGGTTTGTCATAGTCAATTGAGTCATTGTCGTGTATTGAAGACCCATTTGGACATGTTACATATTGTAAAACAAATTTATTTGAGTCAAAGTTGAGTCAAAAAGCTCTCCAAGACCTCATCATGGCACAAAGATCAAGTCGACCTACATGAAGGGAAAAGTCGGCCTGAAGATAGCAATTCGTAACCCTCACAAACCTATAACTAAGAAGGGATTCGACCTCATTTGGACACTCACTCAAGCAAGTTCTATCTCCTCAGGATAGAAATTGGAAAAGGACGAAGAAGAAGAAGAAGATCAAAATCGAAGTTTTTGGGCCTCTCTCTCTCCCTTTCATTAGGGTTTCTACAGTTTTTGGGCTAGACGAAATTTTGAAGCTACAATGTCGAAGCTGTGAAGCTGCCTCTAGATCGAACCTGTGAAGTTGTTAGGTCAAAGCTGCTGAAGCTGGTTGGTCGATGTTGCAAAAATTGTTGTTGGGGTTGAAGTTGCTAGAGAAGTTGTTGGAAGGTCGGAGTTTTTTGCTAGAGGCTGCGTAAGGAAAGCTCATCAAGAAGGAAGGATGACTTGGTCTTGGAGGGTCTTGGTCAAGGGTCATAGGTCTTGGAATTCATCAATTGAGGTTCTATAAGAAGAGAAGGATTCTAGTGGGCTTTCCTCTCAATTGGAGAGGTTTTTGTTAGCCGTTTGATGATAGAGAACCCTAATAATAATAAGAAAAGAAGAAGTTAATAAAGTAAAGTAAAAATACATCACAAGTAGTTATCAAAGTAAGAGAAATCACCTACACTTGTTGCCCCCAATATTTCTCAACATGGTATCAAAGTTAAGGTGACTTCATCAAGGAAGGGCAACACGAAGAAGAATACTCTAGGGCCGAAGTATAAAGAGATCATATTGGAAACATCAAGAGCATCAACCATCGAGAAGGACTAATCCTCTCATCATATTGAAAGGGAATAATTAAAAGAAGACCTCAAAACCCTAGCTCATCCAAAGAAGGGTTCCACACTTGAAGCGTTCTTAGGAAACTCACACATTTTGCAATCATTATCACGAGGAAGGAAGAGCGAAGCACTTTTGGGTCTGTTTTTCTGAGCCATATTCTCCACACGTGCGAAGTATTAAGACATCCTTCTACAACAACAAGTATCGAATTGCAACCACCATCAAGGATCAAGTTTTGTGCCAAGAAAGGTCTCCTTTACAAGCCGAAATAACAAGAAAAAGAAGACAATCAAGCAAAGTAGAAAGGAGGCAAATTTTCCCATCTTCTAGCCACACGTGTGAACTAGGGTTATTGTAGAAAAGGCCAAAATTTGAGTTTGTGAAACAAGTTTAACTATCATTGTCTTGAAGGAAGAAAAGCAGGAAAAAGCTTTGTCATCATCATCAAGGAATCAATGTGTTCTCCCTTTGAGCCAAGGATCACTTTTGAAGAAAGACGTCTTCACCAAGAAGACATCTTCTATTATCTACATCATCATCAAAATCAAGAAGGCATCGAGTTGAATAAAGAAAGGAAGAGATCATGAAAAATGCAATTATGGAGAAGGCAGTCAACATCCAAGGACTAGAAGAATTGACTATGATATCTTCATGGGAAAGATATGAAGATCTTGATAAAGTCCGCAAATGAAAGAGACCCTTGACGTTGTATATCATTTTGGAGATGTGTCAATATATATGCAGAATGCTGATGCAAACAAAGAAATGTCATGATGAAAGACCATCACAAAGGTATTATTGATTTAATGTTCATTTTCTATTTTTGAACAATATCTGGATGGGCTAATGCAGGGCTACCAAAGGAAGAGTTGTAGATGCCATCTACAACTGACACTCATGTGGTAGGATGAAAGATCTTGAAGGAAACATGATGCGAAGAAGGTAGCAAGGTATGAAGGAAAGGCCATATATGGACTAATGGATCACTTTCCAATGAAAGAAAGGATGACATGAGTGACATGATTCAAGAATGAAAGTGATGGATGGTCGATGCCCTATGAAGAAGTCCCAAAAAGATGAAGACTCTTGAATAAAGAAAAAGAAGTTCATGACATTGAAAGGAGAAGCTCTTCAAGCAACAGGTTGTCCCATGATCTCCACCTAAAGAGATGCTGAAAGCAAGTCCATGGTCAAGAGGAAGCTTGGTCAAGTCCCTGATTAAGAGGGAGCTTCGGTACATTGCTACATTGAAATGGGCATATTCTCCCTAAGTGAGAGGGAGAGATAGATACATCATTCTTGTCTTCATCTGAGAAGATAGAATGGAGGATTGGGTACACCTGAAGACTTACGAATAAGTTCATGATCTTCACGTTAAGTATACAAGAAGACTTGGAATATGTAGATCTCCTTTGAGAACATACATATATATATATTATAAATATATATATATATATTAAAATGTATGAGTAAGAATGATGATACAATTGGGAATGAGGGTCCCGTATATATTGCCAAGTAAGTACCCTTTAACGAACGAGGATGTCTGTAGAGACATGCCTCTTTGTTTAATAATTATTATGTAATTACATATTATTATGATTATTGTTTATTATCTATTTTTATTATTTTTACATAAATTATATTCATAACATTGCCTTCCCCTTCAAAAAACTTTGTCCTCAAAGTTTGTTGATGAAAGGGCTTGATCTCTTTTTCTGCTACGAATCTTTTCTCGTCTCGAGATAGTCATGTTTGTCGGTACAAGTTGATATGATCCTTGGAGTGATATATAGAATTTTCGCACGGAGGAAGCATTTGACCATCCTAAATTAATCTTTTGTGAAATCTTTTGATTACTGGAAACTTGTGATGAACTGTTATCACTGGACTGAGTTGCGCGCACTTTAGTATTCTTCGAAACATAAGTTTTTTGTTTATGTTCTGAGTGATACAAACTCGTAGATTGATTGAAATGTCTGTTCTTGTGATTCAGATGTAGATAAAGAGTTCTTTTGGTTTCCCTTATCATGTCTGTAGCAAGACTCTGATTTACTTTAGGTTTCGATGTCGTCGAGTTGGTTACAAAATCTTCACTTTGAATTTCCTTCATTTGAACTACAACATCTGAATATGTTTTAACTTCTATTGGTTTCTCATCTTCTTGAGTTGTGATATTGACCGAATCAATATTCGTTCCTCTTTCTTCCACTTGGACTAAAGACTTCGACACTTCTTTTGTGATAAGTTCTTGTATTTGTATTTCAATGATTTCTTATCATCCCTAAGTTTCTTAATTTGAGTTAGTAGATTTTGTTTATGGCTTCTGAGACATAAAAGTTCCTCATTTCTTGAGTCACTTTATTTTGGTATGCAAGCCTCTCATCCTTTAAACAATTGATTTGTTCTAATAACCTTTGGTTAAGGTTTTTTAAGCATAAACTTTCCTCTTCTTTTCTTTATAGACTTTCATTGAGCTTCTTTTTAGAATTTTATTTTTCTTGTTTTAACTGGTGTTTCTTAGCTTTACATTTTCTCACTTGCGTAAGTAGTTTTTGATTATGCTCTTTCAAACACGAATTTTCTTTATTTTTGTTGGATATGACTTCTTCAAGTTCTTTTTGCTTCCTTGATATTGTTTCTGGATTCTATTGAAACATTAGTTTCGAAATATCCTCAAGATATTTTGATGAAGGCATTATCAGTTATGATTTCGTTGTCATGTTTTGGAACGTGACCATCTCCCTCTTATAAGGGAATATCAAGAAATTTTTTTCTGTGTTTAAAATGAACGTACCTAATTCTTTGAACCAGGGTCGACTGAGAATTATGTCAACTTCTTTGTCAGGCATAGTTATGACACAAAATTGAGATATGTAATCATAATGATCAATTGCCACTTGTAAATTATTAATTTCATATTCTTTTTTGCCAAAAATCTCTGTTCTTTCTCCTATTTTTGACTCTGGAATTAATAGTTGATTTGTCAGATTAACATTGATGTAATTTTCCTTGCGACTTGTACTAATAGAGATATTAATTTTTTTCTTTTGGATAGTTCCTCTAAATGTAATTAACTTGTGATGTGTGATTAGAACACCCTTATAGGAAAATCGTCCGTCCTTCATTTTTGAATTAGGCTCCATTTGTTTTTTCTTCAAAAATAGATTTCTTCTTTAAAATAAGTGCCATTTTATTTGATATACTTGAACACCTTTACAAATTCCTTTAACTTTTATTTTTCTCAATTATATATTTTTTCCCAGTTTAAAAAAAGTTAATATATCTCCACTATTTAAATAAACTACACCTTATATTTATTATAATGCTTTTAAAAAGTACTTTTCCTTTGTTATAACTTGTTATCCTAGATTTAACCCTTTATAAACTTTAATATATGGATCT
The DNA here is from genome assembly GCA_000404065.3 of Pinus taeda. Classification (NCBI taxonomy): domain Eukaryota; kingdom Viridiplantae; phylum Streptophyta; class Pinopsida; order Pinales; family Pinaceae; genus Pinus; species Pinus taeda. The sequence goes on from APFE031100659.1 coordinate 80,461, forward strand.
TTCAAGTTACCATTTATAATAATACCCGCTTTGTAATTATATATATTTTTAATAATTTTATGACTTGAACTTTTCTTTAAAATACTCCTATACAATATAATACTTCTCTTTATATATCTTTTCTTTATAATTTTTTCTTTTTTTCTTTTTGAAAAGTTACAACCCTAATGGAATGTGGCTATTCACCTCTTTGGGGTATAATATAAAATATATGTCTACTTATGTGCTTTTGACTTGGTTAATTTTCTCCATGTAAAAAGTAAAACGTACCATTCACATAAAGAGATTTTGTATTCCTTTTTTTTTCTTTTACCTTGAAAATACCATGGGTAATTACTATGGGTTGCTAAAACCACGAGCTTGTAAACCACTTAATGAAGAATCAAGATAATATTATCTACTCTTCCTTCTTTTATGTATAGTTTTAAAGATATTTGGGAAGATTCCCTTTTGACTTTATCATGCATTTTTATCAATAATGTAGAACCTTTTTATATATATGAATGTTTTCCTTCAAAATTTACATTGGACTATATATATATTTTTTTAGTAGTATATTTTTATATGTTTTTTTTTTGTTAATTCTTAAATCTTTATATGTATTTTTTTTTCCTCTATTTTTTGTTTTGTTTAATGGCCAAAGTTCTGAATGATGAAACTAGCGAAACAGAGAAACTCCAACTTTGTGTAGCGAAACACTTCAATTTTGACGAAAACAAGGTTGACGAAGGATTAATGGCCAAAGGCCGGATCATACTAGTTCTCTTCAACAGTCAGTGTCAAAAGGATTAAACATCTTTGATACCAATGGAACAAACAAAGTTCATTCTTTACATTAAATACTCCAAAAGACTTGGAACATGTAGATCTCCATTGAAATACAAGAATATATATATTAAAATGTATGAGTAAGAATGATGATACAATTGGGAATGAGTGTCCTGTATATATAGCCAAGTAAGTACTCTTTCACGAACATGCATGTCTCTACAGACATGCCTCTTTGTTTAACTAATTATTATTTAATTACATATTATTATGATTATTGTTTATTATCTATTTTTATTTTTTTTACATAAATTATATTCATAACACTGGCATATGATACTCTTTGAGGATGTGGTAGGGCATCCAAGATAAGAATAGTCATAGAGGACTAATATTCTTTGAGGACTAAAAATCGAAAATAAGAATAGTCTTGGTGGAACATACTCTGAGAGAACTCGAGTGGGGTATGTTTCAAGATAGACAATGGTGAGGGTGTCTATAAATCATTGGTCCCGCCAACATTGTGCTCTGATCTTGTGGAGAGATAGAGTTGTTAGTCAAGGCCTTGCTATGTGACAATGCTGGATGATATGATGCTATACAGATGGGTTACCAATCCAACTCTTCTTATGAGAATTCTTCAAATTGAGAAAGTCCAAGTACCTTGTATGGATTATGAATACCTCTCTAGTTAAGAGGGAGTGTTGAAATATGTAAGTAGCTTCTGCCTTCATAATGGCACATGTAATCGTGTTAATATGTATGTAATGAAAAGAGAAAAATAAATTTATTATTTGTATTCTTGAGGCATGGGTTTCATGCTCAAGAGAAATTTATTTTTTATGTCAAGCACCCATTGAGTGCTTCTAGGTTTTTCATTAATTCAATTGAGTCATTGTCATGTATTGAAGACCCATTTGGGCATGTTACATATTGTAAAGAAAAATTTGTTGAATCAAAATAGAGTCAAAAGACCCTCCAAGACCTCGTCATGGCACAAAGATCAAGTCGACCTACATGAATGGACAAGTCGGCCTCAAGATAGCAATTCATACCCCTCACAAGCCTATAAATAAGAAGGAACTCGACCTCATTTGCACACTCGAGCAAGTTCGATATCCTCAAGATAGAAGTTGGAAAAGGACAAAGAAGAAGAAGAAGATCAAGATCGAAGTTTTTGGGCCTCTCTCTCTCTCTCTTTCATTAGGGTTTCTATAGTTTCTGGGTTAGATAGAATTCTGAAGCTGCATCGAAGTTGCGAAGTTGCAAGGTCGAAGTTGTGAAGTTGTTAGGTCAAAGTTGTTAAAGCTGCATCGAAGTTGCGAAGCTGCAAGGTCGAAGTTGTGAAGTTGTTAGGTTGAAGTTGTTGAAGCTGCATCAAGGTCGAAGCTGTGAAGCTGCTAGGTCAAATTTGCTGAAGCAGCTAGGTTGAAGTTGCAGAAATTGTTGCTGTGGTTGAAGTTGCTGGAAGGTCGAAGTTTGTTGTTAGAAGCTGTGTAAGGAAATTTCATCAAGACGGAAGGATGACTTGGTCTTGGAGGGTCTTGGTCAAGGGTCATAGGTCATGGAATTTGCCAATTGAAGATAAGAAGAGAAGGATTCTAGTGGGTTTTCCTCTCAATTGGAAAGGTTTTGGCCCTGGATGATCGCCTATATCTTGTGCCCTATTGTGTCATTAATGTTTGTGATTTGGTATCTCTTTGATGATAGAGAACACTAATAATAATAAGAAAAGAAGAAGTTAATCAAGTAAAGTAAAAATACATCACAAGCAATTATCAAAGGAAGATACATCACCTACACTTGTTGCCCCCTAGATTTCTCAACAATATTCTTGAACATCTTGTAAGGTCATCTCATACCAGGAGACCTTCTTGACAAACTTGGAGGAATCTGCCGATTGCTCCTCCTCACTTGAACTTGGAGGTTGAGTCCCTCTGATTTGCTCAACCATCAGAGCTCACCACTTCTTGTTCTTTTCCACTACTCTGCTTATTTCCATTTCTCAAATATGCAAGCCCTTTAGCCAATATAAGTTGGCCTGTCTAACGCCAATAATGCACCCTCATCAGAGCTAGATTCCATGGGTCTGATCAGTGTCTGTCCATCTTGGAATGCTACATAGAACCCTTCTTCTTTATCATAGATACCGAGATAAAACTCCACTTCAGTTCTGGTACCCATAACACCTTCACTTCTAACCTGCCTCTTAACTTGAGCTAGAATATCATTGTTCGAACCCCCTTCATTGCATGTTTGGTATCAACATCAAACTTCACATGTAGTTCTGAGTCCCACTTAGTTAGGTTGTTAATCAACTCTCATGTCCCTGTCAAATATCATATGGCCCCATTGTATAGTAGCCACGTACCAATTGGTAAGGTGCCTAAGGAAAGGTAGGAAACAAGTGTGAACTTAGTTTCAAAGTTCCAGGCAACTCTTATTGAGCTTTTGCCTATGTAGCTACAATTCACCCTTCTTCTCTGGACATTGTGAAGCATAGTTCTCCGTCTTATGACAGGAAAAGCACTTGACCTTGTTCAAGTCCTTTCTGTTTGTTTGTGAGGTTGACTCCTCACTCCTATTGCTCAAAATTTTTTATTTGCTCCTCGCTGCCTAACTGACAAGAGCAAGATTCTTATAATCACTCTTGTGTTGGCCTCCTGATAGGGATTCCTCCCAAATCTCCTCCTGGATGAAATCATCCTGCAGTCTATCCCAATCAAGGAGTTTCTATCATGCCACGATGCCCTTGATGAAAGGAGCCCATGGCTTGGTGAAGCCATTTAGGGTTGTCCTTACCATCTCTCCATCTATCACTTTCTCCTTGAATGCAACCAACTCATCACGAACTTGTGTGATATTAGTGAGATAAATAGTCGTTGTATCTTATTTTTTCATCTTGATGTTCCTAAGCTTTTCTCTTAACACCATCTTCTTGTGGCATTATCACTCTAGTATGGCTTTGTTTGAGACTCCCACATCTCCCTTGATGTATGCTTCTCGGTTAGGTGAGGAATCACATGATCCTTCATTGCATCCAGGATACTTCTTCTGGCCTTCACATCCTTTTGATTGTGGATGGCTAGATCTGCAACCTCTATAGGCAGGGTGAGTTCGGTGTTAACAAACTCCCATATGCCATTCTCCGTGAGAATCAAGGAAACCCTCGCCTTCCAGTATGTTATAAGCACCCTCGAATTTGTCCTCAAACCTTAGACCAGTTGCTACGATCGCCAAATTAGAAACTCAACCAAAAGGTTTTTCTATCACACCCCTGATTAGTACTATCTCCTTTTCTCCCTTCTGAGGGATAACCTCTGCCAATCATGCTGATATTATTGGTTTTCTAGTGGCTACAGTGTTGCTTGTCCACATTTCGACATGTTTGTCACCTCGTGCTTGTGGCTTGTCAGCTAGTCTTGACGCCTTCAACTCACAATGACTTCCTCGATCATGCCCAGTGGACCACTTCCTTTGCAGCAGTGGCTCGACCTATCACTCCACCCTACACTTCTATTGGTAGTCCGATCCTCGACTACTCTATCACCTACTGTCAACAATGGCTCTTAGTCACCATTGTGTTATGACCTTTGTGCTTGCTCCTGAGCTTTGGCTGATCCTGTTTTTTCATTGGTTGGTGGTTGTTTTGGCCCACTTTTCCCACTGCCTCGACCTTGTCCTCGATCCTTTCGTGGTTTGACTTGTCCTGAATCCTTAGTTAAGATATCTTCGTGTTGTCATTTGCCTTGTTGCGGCCTATTGTCCAGTGGTTGGTTTTCGGTTTCGTCTGACGCAGAGGCTCAACTCCTCAAGTATAGTGGTAGCTTGTGTTTCCTTGTGTCTCTGTTGCCCACTGATAGCCTTGCTATTTGCACTTTATCATCTAGGTGTGGCCTACTGCCTCTGTGCATGTGAGCCTTGGTTACCCTTTGCCTGTTTGTAGCCTGCACATGGGCCAATCTCCACCCTATTGGCTTGGTTGTGTCCTGTCGCGTTTGTGCAGGCCTATCGTTTGACCCAACCAACCTCCCATTTGTGTATGCAACCTTGATGCCACCTGTGTGCTTGCCACAATGTTATAGCTTGTAGTGTCCTGCACCCTTGGTTGCTTGCTCAATGTTGCAGCACGTGTTGTGGCCTAGTGTTGTGGCTGACGTCCTTTGTGTGCGGCTAGCCTGTCAACCACTTTGGCTGGTGGCCCAATCAGTTTCCAAGTCTCTTTTTTTTCTCTCTTTTAATTCTTTAACTTTAAAACTCAGCCTCATCCATATGGGGAAATAATTCTTTTCACCTTGGCCACTGTACGATCAATTATGGTTCTTGACCCTCTAAAAATGTTTTAAACCTCATGTGATCATGGTCGAACTTGGATTTTGTGATCCTTGTACGAACTTGGCTTCCTGCTTGATTCAGGGATTGGTTTTCAAAGGTTAAGCTTTGATACCATGTTTAATTTCTTGTGAACCTAGCACCGAGCAATTTATTAACCTAGTATATTGCAAATCTTTTGAATAAATGCACGACTAAGTTCTTAACACATTTAGTGGAAGCAAAAAATTATACCAATCTCAATCACAAGTGACACAAATAGATTTTGTCTAATCAACCGTTTTTCGTTAAATCTGAAGTTACTTGGGTCTTTGTTGGACCAATTGAGAAAATTGTGAATACAACTTACCTTGGATTTGCTTCAGCAGACCAGACCTTAGATCTGTCGTTGATCTCCTTCGTTGATTTGGATCTTCAATGTTGCGTTTTGCCACTTCTTTGAACTCGACACATTATAATGGAATTCCACCAGTCCTCACTGAGTTGTCTCTCTCAATATCTTGTGTTGTTGTATGGTGTGTCTTTTCCTCTTCTTAGCCTTGGTCTTACAACTTTACACTGAGATATATCCCTAACCCTAATCTCCAAAGTGATTGACAATCGAGATTAGTTCTCACCTTACTTGAGATCAATGGCTAAGATTAAAACATAAACATCAAAGTTAATTACTTTACTTTTCTTAGGTTTCTTTAGCTCAATTAGCCATCATAATTAATTATGTGCTTTTCCTAAGTTTAAACTTAGGCTAAGTTACATTAGCAACTTACTCACACTTGAGCAAGTCTCCTAAGGAGACTTTGAGTAACTTCTGGATGCCTAGACACTTAGGCCTTTGTTGAAACTTTGAGTAACTTCTGGATGCCTAGACACTTAGGCCTTTGTTGAAGTACTTTCCCGAGCTACAAACATCATCACAATGATGGACCGTCCAAGGGATAATCATACACCATGTACCCCAAATCTTGTTATGCAACCCCAAACATAGTGTAAACATTTTCCATGTAACCCTAAAAGTAAACAAAGATGCCATCCATGAATGTGGGTAAACATTGTGTTTCCTTGTGATGTTTTCGTCGATAAACAAAATAGATTGTGTTAAAATTTTCTTAAATTTAACAACCTAGCTATTTACGACCTAGCATATTACATATCTTTTGAATAAAAGCACAATTGGGATCATAACAAAACTTAAATAACAGAAGCAAATTAAATCAACAAATCTCAATCACACATTAACACACTAATTTTCTACCCAATCAAATAGTTCTTCACTAATAACTCATAACCTACGTGATTTCCCTTACTAGGAAAATTGCCTTCTGAGGAAATTACATATACAATAATGAACCATGATCCAATCCAGTTGATCAAGCCCTAGATCTGTTCTTCATTCTGTCCAAGATGATTTGGATCTCCCTTATTGCTCCTTGCACCTTCCTTGAACCTGACACACTTGAATGGAAGTCCTTCTCCATACAACCATTAAGATCTTATTCTCATTGAGTCTTGTGCTCAAGATGTATTGTTTGTTTTCTCCCTTAGTTTAATCTTTCTTTTCTAAGCTTGAGGTATGATTGAATCCACAACCCTAATCTCCAAAGTGATTGAGGGTTGATACTAGATCTCAACTCACTTGAGAATGATGGTTGAGTTTGATCTAATTCACTAGTGCAAAAACCTTTGCATTTGATTGGATTAACTCACTTTTGTCTTATAAAATGAAATTACTTTAATCACTATAGTAATTGCTAAGGTTAAGGGTAGTTTCGAGGGTTAACTCAATTAGTCGAGTCCCCGTCATTAAAGCACCTTTTCTATTTAGATGTCATGAGTTTAATTCGCTCAACACTCTCGAGGTTAGGCTCTATGGTTGAGCAGGAAAGAAGTGACCCCTTCGGGTGGATCTTCCTGGTATAAATATTCGGTGGACGTAGCGGTCATCGATCTCTAGGGTCTGTGAACCACAAAAAAAATTCCTAAGGTTAAGGGTGTATTATGTGACTTTTGCACACTTAGACATTTAGGCCTTTGTAGAAGTACTTGTCTGAGCTACAAACATCAACACTCCCTCTTCGCAAGGGATGTACTTCCTTAAGAGCCACTTGGAATTGGCTCCCCCTCTGGTCTTGGCACAATGTTTTTCTTTAGAGGCCTACTTTCCTTGAATGTGCTCTTGGGAGCCTCTACATGCTCCTAAGCATCCCTCAATGTCTAAACAAGGTTTCTTGTCAACTTGTATAAGCTATTCTCTCTAACCCTGATAGCCACTGCTGTGTTTGGGCTAGACTCCTCTCGACAAATCAGGACTTGCCCATTCTCGAATGTGACCTCAAATCCTTCCTCCATGACTGATACTCGGAGCAAGTTTTTCTTTAGTCCTGGTATGAATATCATGTTCTTGGCTTCCAATGCCCCTCCTAAGTCTTTTTGCAACTTATCAATTCCAATTGCTGTCACCACATACTTGGGATCATTGCAATGCTCCACATGTAAATCTAAGTCACTCTATGTCATATGGCATGATGCACCACTATCCAGGTACCAAGCACTCTTGGTGTTAGTGCTGGTAGATAGATGAGAATTCCTTCTCGAACTTCACTGCAAACTCATCAAGCTAAACCTCGATTGATGTTGTTTCCTGCTGCGACTTCCCCTTCCCCTTTTTCCTCTCTGAACACTATGATGCATAGTGCGCATTCTTGTGGCAAATGAAGCATTTAATCTTACTCAAATCCTCCTCCTTTCTTAGTTGAGAGGTTGTCGCCTTACTGTTACCTTTGGAACCCTTTCCTTTGCCATTCTTGGCCATACCGGACAAGGCCAAATTCTCTTCTTCATCTTGTTGCATGCTGACCTTAGAATCTTCCCAAGTTTCTTCTTAGATGCGGTGATTGCAAAGCCTCTCCCGATTGGGAAGGTGCTCCCAAGCACAAATTCCTTTGAAAAATCACCCATGACTTGGGAGGATCATTTAATATCACATGCACGAGCTCTATGGCCTCCTCCTTCTAACAAATCGATGCAAGCTGATCCCGTGTCTGGGTGATCCTCATGAAGTAATTGGTAACATTATTAGACTTGACATTTGGATGGTTACGAGGTTGTTTCTCAAGATCATCTTCGTGTTCATGTTTTTTCTCCGGTATAGATACTCTAAAGCTTTGTACATCTCCTTGGTTGTCTTCTTTTTTGACAAGTGAGGAATCAGGTAATCCTTCACAACATCCATGATGACACACTATGCTATAATGTCCCTCCTTTCGTGGGCTGCTAACTGCGCTGAATCTATTGGCAATTGGATCTCCTTATCCACAATCTCCCAAAGGTCATTCTCTTTCAATAAGGTAACCCTTGCCTTCCAGGGCAAGAAATTTGATGGTCCATCCAACTGGTTTCGAATTTGAGATTGGTTGTTATGTTTGATCCGATAATTAGACTTGTGCTTATTCGTTCAAGCACCCTCAATAATTAAATGCTGGTTTATAGATTTTCTAGGATCTTTCTCATGGATTGTGTCTCGATCCTTTGAAACACCCACAAAAATAATTCACTGCCATTCTCCCAACTAGTATGGTGTCCCTCTTTCCCTTTGAAAGGTGACCTATGCCAATCCTGTTGGATGCTCTGGCATAGAACAAGCTAGTTGTTGGCAGTGTTATTAGAACCAGACTAGATTGGACTGAACCAGTTGGTTTGACTGTTTTTTGCAGGAAAACCAGTTTGAATCGGTGTCATGGACCAAAAAGGGCCGATTTGTTTTCAAACCAACGAGTTTTTTACTATGCTACCAGGAACCTTTTGAACACATTCTTTCTTTTAAAAACAATAATTTATCACTAGGGAAGCCTAGTATTTGACCATATTTCCCTACCGATGCTATGCAATTAACGATAATGTTAAATGCTTAAAGTAAAAGTGACATTCTCATTTATCTTTCATTTTAAAATTTTTAACATTACCATTAATTGACTCGGGATGTTTGAGAGTGGTTTTGACTTCATTGGATTTCATATGGTGAAAGAAGAATTTTAGATCCCACTCAAAATCCAACAAACTTAACAAATTTTCAGGACTTCAGGATTGGGGGAATTGCAACGTTTCCATTGGATTTTGTCATGTACGAGGGTATGGAACTAACATTTAATCAAGATCACCAACTCCTCGATGTACCTTAATGTTAGTGGCATTGAGTGTTGAACTCCTCTATCATAACTGTATTAAAAATATACCCATAACTCAAACAAAATATTGAGTTGACATGCTAATCTTTTTCTATCTTATTTTAATGCTTTGAGGGTGATATTAATGACGAAGATCCCAATATAGGCAAAGATTTTGATGATATGTGGGTATTTGTTGTAGCATGATTTCTTTTGGATGCTAGAGGCCATCTAGCCCCTACTTGTTGATGTATTTTCGGTTCAAAGATGGATTGCACTCATTGTTATTTCGGTTATGTGCCCCCTTACATGCTATATAAATGAGAATGTTTGCTTATTTATGTATAAATGGTTTGGATTCATATGAAAGTAGAATTTCAGATCCCACTCAAAATCCAACAAACTTAACAAATTTTCAGGATTTCAGGATTGGGGGAATTGCAACATTTCCATTGGATTTTGTCATGTACGAGGGTATGGAACTAACATTTCATCAAGATCACCAACTCCTCGATGTACCTTAATGTTAGTGGCATTGATTGTTGAACTCCTCTATCATAACCGTATTAAAAATATACCCATAACTCAAACAAAATATTGACTTGACATGCTAAAAATATACCCATAACTCAAACAAAATATTGACTTGACATGCTTTGAGGGTGATATTGATGACGAAGATCCCAATATAGGCAAAGTTTTTGATGATATGTAGGTATTTGTTGTAGCATGATTTCTTTTGGATGCTAGAGGCCATCTAGGCCCTATTTGTTGATGTATTTTCGGTTCAAAGATGGATTGCACTCATTGCTATTTCAGTTATGTGCCCCCTTACATGCTATATAAATGAGAACGTTTGCTTATTTATGTATAAATAGTTTGGATTCATATGGATGCACATGAATATATATTTTTTTCTTTAGAATTTGAATATTTTATGTGTTTTTGGTTGATTGGTTTTTTGGTCCAATTTTTTTATTGAATTCAGCCTGGTTTTGATTTGTTCCCAATTCGGGGGGTCTATCGGTTCGATCAATGTTTCAGTTCTGATAACATTGGTTGCGGGTACTGTATTTTGTACCTATTACACACTGAAAAGTGGGTAACCCATATGAGAAATTTTTTCCCCTCGGATAGCCTACCAACCAACATGCCGTATTGATCAACACATGACATGATGCCATGGATCCCTCACTTCTTGCTTTAGTTAGATTTCTCTCTCCCATCTTGCATTCCTTCTTGAAGGAAGGTGTGTCATCCATCAATAGGTACTTAACCATTTTGTAGTCATGAGTTTTCACTTAATGTTTCAAACATACTAATATGAATCAAGGGGTGATCTAGATGATGGTTGATCTTGATTGAATTTATGTCCCCTCACTTCATGTGGGAAGTTAGTGTTTGACTTTCATCTAGTGGGACCTCCTCTGAGGCCTTAGGGTTTTAGGAAGGGTACTACTGGGGAGGCTTTGATTGAAGTAGTGTGTCCATGATATCCCATACCACTTTCCATTATTCCATCTCCATTCTTCAAGCTAGTGGTCATTGGTCATGGGGATTGGAACCCTCTCATCCTCAACGATTCCTCATCCTTGAGTTTGGGCTAGATAACTTTGCCCTAGAGGTTGATGTAGCCAAAAGAAAGTTAAAAGCATAAGAAAGCCACTATGAAAGAAAAAGATAAAACACAAAAGATGGATGGGACATTTGATTAGCATGTGGGCAAAGGCCTAGCATGAGCTCTGCCATCACTTAGTTCCTCGAGCACATGATGTTCCATCTATAAAAGGAACCTTTGTATTGTCCTAGCCTTGATGAGTGATCAACTGCCTCATCATTAAGGGGTATTAAATGCTAAATCTCAAAAAGCAAGCTTGGGCTCATGAGCTATGCATCCATATCAAAGCATAATCATAAAGAAGTAAAAGGCACACTAGAGGGGTAGAAAAAGCAGGCTGAGGAAAGGGGTAACTCATGCCTCCACGATTGCTCCCTCCTTACATGTATATATACACTCAGGATGTTAGACCACCTTTCATTGGTCACTTGGCTATGGCACCCTGCTTTGAAGTCATGCCCATTTTGTTGCCACCATCTACACACACCTATGGATTGATGGGCTAACTTGGGACCTGTCACCTCCCCTTAGGAGTTGGAAATACCTAATAGGGTTATCCATTTAACAATTCCTAACATGAGGGAACACTTGTACAGGGCTTGATCTAGTTAGATATTTGAAGGTGATCATTCTGTGAAGTATTATTGTGCCCCTAACATTTAGTATGGGTCCACTATAGTGCATCCATGGTTATTGTACCTAATGATTGTTGGGTTTCATTTGATCTTGAGAGGGTTTTGTCAGGTGGTTCTCGTTATAGCAACAAAGGCCTCTTGAGGTGATTGTTGCACTTTCTCAGCAGAGCAACAAAAGTTGTTTTACCTATTGCAAAGAGAGAGTATGGCCTTGTGGATGCAGCGTTGCCAATAGAGAATAGAGTGTTGGATTAGTTGATGACCACACATGATGCTTGACATTTTGAGGAACCCCAATATATTGAAATGTTGAGCCCATGAAGCATGGCGTTGGAGATATTAATGATGTGCCCAGTGGACCCTAAATGCGCACAAGCTGGCCTTGATACTGTTTAATGGGCATCACTTGTTTCAGAGCCCAAATGATGATGATCATCCTTGAGATTACAGGGAGGGGTTGCACATCACTTTGGAGCCCCAACGCTTAAGTTAGAGAGTGCCACATCGCCTCTCTTGCTCCTTTGAGAGCAATGTTGGGCACCATGGAGATGACACGTTGGCATAAAGGCACTTTGGAGGCTTGCACATGATCTAAGAGATACATCTTGGAGTATGGAGCACTATTAGCTCACATGACACCTTTTTTTGGCGTCTAGAGCTCATTTGGAGGATGATGTCATGTTTGAGGAGGATGTTCTCCCACATGTGTGGGCATTTATGGAACTCTGTGATATTTTTGAGCTATGAGGTTGTCTTGTAACCTCTTTCTTGCGGAACACTTAAACCAAACTTGTTAATAGGGCTTCTTTAGTTGAATTATTTTATCATCCTCACATTGAACACTTTTCCTCTCTAAGAGAGTGCATACTATTTTTTTGCTACTATGGGCAAGATGTGATCTTGGTGTGAATTTTTTGTGGATGTGATTTTTGCATGGAGACATTGTTTTGGGATTGGAAAAAGTGCCTTTTGTGGAGGATTTGGTAAGTTTACTATCTTATTATTGATATTTTGTGTGCTTTCTGTTTAAGGTAAGGTTTTAATTATGCCATGACTAAATGCTTCATTATTTTTGAAGTTTTGCCTCAATATTGCATGTAAAATTGTCTCCTCTAAGGCTTGTAGGGAAACTCTTAATGTGCAGACCCTATATTTAGTTTCTCCCCTCACAAGAGCAATAGCTAGGGCTTTTAGAAGGCATCCCCCCTTATTCCATTAATATACTTCCTTTGAAATTTTGTCCTAAAGACTCCCTTAAACCCTGGTAGGATAAGGCGTTGGTCTAGAGTGTGTTGATCTACTATTAAACCTAATAAAATTTATCTGTTTTTCTCTCTCCTAGATGGCTAGGGTAGTCGCTAGGGTTTCTAGGCAGATTTATGCATAAAATTGAAGTTTGAGTGCATTTTTATGGCTTAAATTTAGGAATTTCATCTAAAACTTATCAAACGGCAAAAGATAACATATTGCATGGTTTTCACCACTAAATATGGCTGGCGTCACTTCTTTGATTTAACAACCATAGAATTATATACTCTAGCCTAAACCTAGCCTCTATTAGAAGGTCTTGCTCCTTTGTTATTGAATATCGTTTTTATACCTTTTCTAAGGCTGCTTATGACATTGAATGCCATATTATTGCATATCATCCAAGCCCTAACTTATAACAACCTATTCAGTGGTCTAGGCTTAGAGTACTTGAACCATAACATAGAAAACCTAGGCCAGTGCGCTATCCCACATTTGACCTTTTAACTCATGACATTTAGCCCTAGTATTAGAGTATCTTTTTTGGTGACTTAGAGAAGGCTCCCTTGTGTGGTTTACATCTACTAAAGAGCATGATAACGGTTGCTGAGGTGACAGTGACAACCCTTTCTCCTTGTTCCCATAAGGTCTACCTCTCACCTAGTGAGGCTTTGCACTGGGCCTGCTAGATTTTGTGGCAAAATCTTCGGTGTTGTTGTTGGGGAGAAATTGAGTCAATCTCCTCGACTTCTGAAGTATATGCTTCAATGAATTTTGATGAGTATTGCAAGTCTTTAATATAATCTCTAATCTAGCCACTCCTATAGCAAAGTCGCCTTCCTTATCCCTTGGTAGTTGGTCGAACAAAGCCATTGCTCATAGAAAGAGAAGATATAATTGTAATACCACTAGCTCTTCATCTTTCCTTATAATTCCCCCACCACCCCCTCACCCAATAGTAAGGAACCGCTTTGGTAGTTCTTCCAGCTCAAATACAATGGCCAAGCGATGGCTTAATGCTACATTCAAATCCTTGGATGTGAGTGGGTTCCTTGATACTCCTCATAAGTTGCCTAAAATGTATGAAGAATAGTTGCCCAAAGTCAATGGGAGTGATGCAATCACAACTAAAAAGCATATGCATGAATTCTATTGCATTGTTGGAGGAAGACTAATAGAAGAAGAGGATACTGTCATGATGTTGTTTGCCTTATCTTTGGAAGGAAGTGCTAGTGGTATCTATATTTGCCTAAAAGGAGCCTTAAGAATTGGGATTGGCTCCATGAAGCATTCAACAAGGGATGGGCCACCATGAAGGAACACATGCAACTCTTGACTAAATTACAGGGAGCTAAGAAGACTAGTAATGAAAGTGTTAAGGATTTAACACAAAGGTTTGATAAATTATTCAAATAAGTTCCTCTTCTATACAAACCTACAAACCAAACTATCCTTGACCTATACATAAAGCCTTCTTGGGACATATGTCTTATGCATTAAAGGATAAGAATCCTCAAACCCTTGTTGAAGCCAAAACTTTTGTTGTTACCATTGAACATAACTTAACACATCTATGATTGATATGCTGTCATATCCTAGGGCCAAAGTGGAGTTTAAGTCTAAGCCAAGTACTCAAGTTGACCCTACCTTGCAAGCTTTTACTCAAAAGTTTGATAAGATTACCAAATAGTTGATGCAAGGGCAGATGGCCATGATGAATAAGTTGACAATCTTAGATAGGAAAGAGGATCTTGTTAAAACTATCTTCCCAAACCCCAATTCAGCAATGATAGGGCTCTTAAGAGAAATCCCTATAATGTCAAGAACCCTTCAAAGTAGAATGTGCCTAACACCCTTGTCCCTACAAACGTGGTTAGCCAAGAGGGATTTCGCTGGTCTCAAACTTGTAATGAATTCCGTAGTGAGAGTGCCCCTACAACCAAGTTGAAGAGGAGGATAATCCAGAGCATTTGAATCTGATTAATGATTTTGTTGCTTTGACTACTTTGCTTGGTGAATCCTTATCCCTTTCCCAAGAACAACATGAAGAGACCATTGAAGAGCCTGATAAATCCTACTAACACGACGAGTCGATTAATGGTGTTGAAGGTAGGGGTGGATTCAAAGGGTTGCATTATACTATAAAGAATAATGAACCAAACCACTCTGAAGCAAGTAGTAGTAATATCATTGTTCCTCGAAAGAGTGTCAAACCACATTTATCCCCTAAGATTATTTCCAAGCCCAACTCTTTCAATGCAAACAATAGATTATCTTTAGATGTGGACTTAGGGAATGTCTTGTCAAAGGTAAGTATGCTTGTCCCTCTCATAGAACTTGCAAAGTGTTAACCCCAACAACGTCAAGTCAAGAAAATCCTCAACATAGAGAGTTTGAGGACCCTCTTGTGATATTAGAAAACATCTATAATGATCGAAGAAGTGGAGGTCATGCACCTTTCTAGTAATAAATAACATTATGTTTTGCAATTGTATGCTTGAATCAAGTGCCTCAACAAATATTATGGCTTTAAGGGTCATGAATTAATTGGAAATACAAATTACTAGGCCTTACATAAATGTGTGTGGTTTTGATTCAGGGTATACTTGTGCATGGTTTAATCAAGGATGTTAAGGTCTCTTTGGCCACTAACAAAGATATTTTTGTATTAATAGACATAGTAGTCATTGATGTTTCGGATGCATGGGGTATGCTCTTGTCAAGAAAATGTTTCTATTGGTGGACAACTGCAAATGGATCTATCGTATGCTACAATACCCACCATTGACGGGAAACCATTTATTCTTTATCGAGAGTCACACGTGCCTGAGCATGTGGAGGACATTGATCCATTCTTGTTACAGAAGGGTCTTGGCAAGACCTAGCATAACACAACTCCTTTAAACCTGCGAGTGGATTGAAAACACTTTGAACCAAAGATCCTTGAAAGACCTAAGTCGATTGGGGAAGTAGGAGGAAATTTTTGTCAAGTCAATTCAATGCCTTTATCCAAAAGCGAAAGATAGACACACCTAAACAATAAAAAGTAGCAACTAGTTCAGGTGCAAGGAAAAGATTTCCAAGTTGGGGATTTAGTACTTATTGATGATAACCCTTGTCCTTTTAAGGTCCATAGTAAAGTTGGGGTAGGTCACTTTTACATAACCAAACTTGATGGTGAGCCCTTGTTATCCCCTATAGAAGGCAAGCACCTTACCTCTTTTATTGGAATTTGATGCATTCATAATTAGATAGCTGCATTGCATTTATGTGTCTTGCATTCTTGTGTGTGCATCCTACTTTTGATATTGTTCATGGTGATGTGTTACATAGTAGTTAGATTGTTATTAATATAATTCATAACAATTAAATAAAATAAAATAAATATTAATATTAAATAATTAAATATTATTGGTTAAATAGTTATTAAATTAAGTGAAAAGGCATGTCTAAAAGACATGCCCTTTCACGAAAGGTCACCTGTTGAGGTATAAAAGTAGGGCCTCATTGTACATTCAAATCATCTTATACATTTTATATACATTAATAAATTATTATATTAAATACCTGTGTGTATTTTGACATTCAAGTCTACAAGCTATCAAGTTTTCGTGCTTCAACATAAGTTTTTATGCTACAATGGTATCAGAGCCATGGCACACGATATAATCATGCTGGCCTATGAACGTAGTTCACTGCACAATGTGCCATTACGTCCATATCTTGATTATGTTGAAAAGTTTAGTATTCAAAAAGCATTTCAGCGTTCAGAAAAATCATGTGCAGAAATTAAAGCATGCCAAAAGGAAATTTCAGTTGAAGAGAAAGGGGTTAGTGATGATGAAGATGATGACGATGATGATGATCTGGTTATTGTAACTGGGGATGAACAACAACCCATTACCATAGTGGACATTGAGTGGGGTGAAGAAGGGCTGCAATTGCTGTTAGAAGGGGAAATGCCTCTCACAGCTCCTCTCCCCCCACCTCCTATCAGAGACGACCGTGGTACTAGAGTTTCAGCACTCAATTCACATTATTCACAATATAAGTATGTGAGGCGAGGTGCTGCAACAGTCTCTGGACTGTACCAAGTAACAGTGGAGTTGTGCAGAATCAATCCAAGCCTTCTGTCTTCAATGGAGGTGCTAGGGGACCTGGAAGAAATGATGGGTGTTGTAGTGGAGACAGATGCCACATGCAGAAGAGTTTTCATGCTGGGGTTGGAATGCCACCTTGGAGTGGTGGTTCTATGTCAAGGATGCAGAATGGTTTTGAGTTCACTCTTCCACCCAAAAAAACCATATTTGACATCAATGTTGCTAAGTTTGAGGAGAAACGCTGGTGTCACCCTGGGGTAGATGTCTCAGATTTTTTCAACTTTGACCTGGATGAAGATAGTTGGAAGCATTATTGCAGGCAACTGGAACAACATCGATTAGAGTCAACTATGCAAAGCAAGATCTGTGTTTAGGAAAGTGGGCGATCGGAGCAGGATTATGATCCAGACCTACCTCTAGAGTTGGCAGCTGCTGCAGGTCTGATTGAAGTATTGGGAGAAAATATAGAACATAGGAAAGATACGAGATCATTGGTTGGAACAGTTTTAGCAGGAGGATGGCTACAATTTCCAACTGGCAGAGCTATATAGGTTGAAGGTGGCGTTGGTGATCGATTTCCTTCAGTAGATGTCAGGTGGTCACGCCTTTGTGACTCTGACGCAGTTATACAGATTGTCTTGCATGATGCTACAAAAGATGGTTCTGCTGCTCCTATAAATGCACCTGAAACTGTTGATGGCACAAGTCGAAGAGATGAGCCCGGAAAGGCGGGCCATGAAAGTGAAGGGGATTAGAAAGAATTTGATGTATGTTATTCTTTGCAGGAGATACAAGCTGCAAGTAAATGGGATAGAGGAACTCGGCATGTTAGAACCTGCACTGGTGGAAAATTTGTTCCACAAAATGCTGATGATATTAGTAGTGAAAACTTAAATTACGGGATTTCTATTCTGCAAAGACCCTGGATCACGATGACATTTTCACATGATCCAGTTCTCTTACAATTGCCATTGCAAGAGAAATGCCTCGGCAGTGTCCATTTGTGCCCTCAAAAATGCAGTTTATCACAAAAGTGTGGCACCCTAATATTAGCGAGAATGACAGTGGATCGAGCGAGAGTTCGCATTATTTAGATATTGATGGAGAAGGTGAAGTGCGATATTTAAAGGAGGCATCTGCTGATACAGTGCTGAAGCTCATAGACGTTTGCTTGATGTACAACCCTAATTTCTCTTGCAATGGCGATTTCTCCATTCAACATCTGTATGAGACCCTCGACAACATTCCTCCCGAAGTGGTTGAACAAATCCTGGAATATGAAACCTCAGACTTAGAGCAGTCGGAATCCACGGAAGAAAACGTTGAATATTCTGCTGCTGCTTGGACTTCTACTCATGGCATGTAGTGGAATATAAGAATTATAATGAGTCTCGTCGGAATCTTCCCGAAATTGCATGGGAGCCATTCTAATTAGGTATTCAGTTCCGTGTGAGTATCTTACTCAGATAATAATTTATATATATACCCAAACTATTGGTTTTCTGAGAGCTCGACTTATGAGAGTAGAATTATATGTTTACATCGTCGATGCTCAAACGCCACTGAATCCTGTCCACGTGTCACGGGCTGTTTAAGCGGGCCTTTACAAGCCTTTCAAAGTTGGTCAAACGACGACTAGATTCAACGCGACGCTATAATCATTTCATTATAAATTAGTGATATAATTAAATCAATTAAATATATATATCAAAAAAAAAAGACATAATTATTATATTAAAAGAAACATTGAAGTTATAAATAAAATAAAAAAATGAAAAAAAATTAGACAAAAAATTAGACTTGAAAAAAAAATCAGTCTAATAAAAAAAAAAAAATTGCAAGGTAATATTATTGATGAGTCTACATAATGAAAAAGACAATTGCCCAGCGATATAGCTTTGAGGACAAAGCTTCCGAAAGGAAGAGGCTAATTTAGAATATAATTCATAACAATTAAATAAAATAAAATAAATATTATTTAGGTTAAATAGTTATTAAATTAAGTGAAACGGCATGTCTAAAAGACATGCCCTTTCACGAAAGGTCACCTGCTGAAGTATAAAAGCGGGTCCTCATTGTACATTCAAATCATCTTATACATTTTATATACATTAATAAATTATTATATTAAATACCTGTGTGTATTTTTACATTCAAGTCTACAAGCTATCAAGTTTTCGTGCTTTAGCAAAAGTTTTTATGCTACATAGATGCATTATTTTTAGCTAACATTTTATTTTACTATTATTTTATCCTATTCCGCAAGGGTGATGATCAACACCCTACTTAGTTGCTATCAACAAGTTGCTTTGAGTGTACAGGTGACAATTCTATGGTGTCCCAGGGATTGTTGGAGTTCTCATGCACTCCTCATTCAAGCACATGGATCATGCACTTTATAGTGAGCACATGTCCCCAAGTTGGAGCCAGATGTTACCCACTGCAAACTAGGTAACCCATAGGAGAAAGTTTTCTCCTCCTTGGACAGTCAGCATGTCATATTGAACAATACATGACATGATGCCATAGATCCTCCACTTCTTGCTCTGGTCAAATTTATCTCTCCAATTTGGCATTCCTTCTTGAAGGAAGGTTGATCATCCATTGACAGATACTTTAACCATTTTAAAATCATGTGCTTTCACTTAATGTTTTGGGCATACTGATATGAATCAAGGGTTGGTCTGGATGATTGACTGATCTTAATTGTCTTCATGTTCCATCACTTCATTAGGGAGGCTAGTCTGTCCAATGGGACCTCCTCTTAGGCCTTGGGGTTTTAGGAAGGGCACTACTGGGGAGCCTTTGATAGAAGAAGCATGTCCATGATATCCCATACTTACCATTTTCCATCTTTTCCATTATTCCATGTCCATTCTTCGGGCTAGTGGTCATTAGCCATGGAGATTGGCACACCCTCATCCTCATCCTTGAGTCTTGGTTGGAGAACTTTGCCATGGAGGTTGATGTAGCTAAAATAAAGTTAAAAGCATAAGATAGCCACAATCAAAGAAAAAATATAAAATGCAAAAAGATGGATGGGGCATTTGGTTAGCGCCTGGGTAAAAGCCTAGCATGAGCTCTACCCCCTGATTAACCATTGCTTGATTCCTCATGCACATGATGCTCCATCTATAAAAAGAACCCATGTATTGTCCCAACCTTGATGAGTGATAATTTGCCTCATCATTAAGGGGTATTAAATACTAAATCTCAAAAAGCAAGCTTCGGATCCTGAGCTATGCACCCAAATCAAAGCATAATCATAAAAAAGTAAAAGGTGCACCAAAGGGTGGAAAAATCAGGTCGAGGAAAGGGGTAGCTCATGCCTCCATGATTGCTCCTTCTTGACATCTCTGCACTCAGGACATTGAACCACCATTAGTTGGTCACTTGGCTATACCACCCTGCCATGAAGTCATGCCCACTTTGTTGCCACCATCTACATGCACAACTATGGGTTGATGGACTAACTTGGGAATTGTCACTTACCCTTGGGGGTTGGAAACACCTAATAAGGTTATTCATCTAACCATCCCTAACATAAAGAGTGAACACTTACACGAGACTAAATCTAGTTAGATATTTGAAGGTGATCTTTGTGTGAAGTATTATTGTGCTTCTAGCATTAAGTATCGTTGACTATGATGCATCCATGGTTATTGTACCTAATGATTGTTGAGTTTCACTTGATCTTGAGAGGGCTTTGTTAGGTGATTCTCATCACAATAACAAAGGCCTCTTGAGGTAATAGCCCCACTTTCTTAGCAAAGCAACAAAGGTTGTTTTACGCATTGTAGAGAGAGAGAGTATGACCTTGTGGATACAACGTTTCCAATTGAGAGCAAGGCGTTGGGTTACTTGATGACCACATATGATGCTTGACATTTCGAGGAAACTCCAGATGTTGAAACGTTAAGCCCATGATGCTTGGTGTTAGAGATATTAATGATGTGTTGAGTGTACCTAGGATGACCCTAGGCTGGCCTTGCCACTATTTGATGGGTATCACTTGTTCTGGAGCTCGAATGATGATGATCATCCTTGAGATGACAGGGGAGGGCTTGCACATCACTTTGGAGCCCCAATGCTTGAGTTAGAGAGTTCCACGTCACCTCTCCTACTCCTTTGAGGGTGATGTTGGGCACCACGAAGATGACGTGTTGGCATAGAGGCACTTTGGAGGCTTGCATGTGATCTAGGTGATATATCTTGGTGACTAGAGCACTCATTAGCCCACATAACACCTTTTTGTGGCATCTAGAGCTCATTTGGAGGATGATGTCATGCTTGAGGAGGAGACTCACTAAAGAGCAAGAGAAAGGTTGCTAAGGTGATAGAGGCAACCCTTTCCTTTTGTTGCCAAAAGGTTTGGTGCTCGCTAGGTGAGGCTTTGCATTGGACCTACTAGATTTTGTGACAATAGTACTCATGATTCGTTGCCTACCATGCAACTCCATCTTGCCTTCCATATCATTGTTAGTTGCATCCTTTGCCCCACGTGCTATGATTGGTAGTTCCCTATCAGTGGCTGGTGGCCTTATCTAGGATGGCTCCTTTGCGGCACACCTACATCAAACCTTGTCGGCTGTCTATCTTGTTTGCTCCAACAACGGCTGACTTGTCTGTTGTCCCTCATGTCAATGGACTTTTTTTTTGTTCCTTGCAACACTCTTCGTGGTCGTTGGCTTCTCCTTTGTGCTTCTCTTGTCTTACCTCTACATGTGCCTTTGCACTTGCCTGTGGTGGCTGAACTCAGGCCCCAACTCCTAGTTGGCTGTAGCCCACGGCTAGCAACTGTCGGCCTTTTTTCTTTATTTGGCTTGCTAATGCTACCTTTTTTGCAGTCTGTTGATGGCCCGACTTGTGTGCATCAATGATTGTTGGCCTATGCTCTTGTGCAGCTTGATATGCTGGCAAATGTGGCTAACCTACTGGGCTCGCACACTACCTCTTAATGACACTTTGCTCGTGCTTTGGTTGTCTCATGTCCTTGCCATTCAACTTCTCTCTGTGCTTGACTCTAATGCCCTGCCACAATATTGTTTTATTGGCCGTGGCTGTCGTGGCCTATTGACCCTATCTGATTGCAATCACTGGTAATAGTGATGGTTGGCTGGATGGTGGTAGGGCTTGACACACTATCGGCCTTGTCTGTTGTGCCCTTCTTTATTGTTTTTATTATTTTTCCTTACGATTTAGATAACTCTTAACCCTCTGTATGGATAAAAAAGAAAATTTTCTTTTGCGCCATACAACTTCCACTCAATTGAATCTTTTTATTTTATTTTTGCCTCTTGTGCAACGTACAAACTGATCTATATGATCCCACACCTGCAAAAATTCCTTCCTCGTATGATCACTGGGCCAAACTTGTTCTTTAAATTCCTATACGAACCTTGCACCGGTTGACTATGAGATTTGTTCCTTAGAGTTGGACCTATGATACCATGTTAACATTTCCTTGAACCCAAAAACCTGGATATTTACTACCTAACATATTACAAATCTACTAAATAAAAGAACAACTGGGATATTAACAAAATTTAAATAGTGGAAGCAAATTAAATCAACCAATCTCA
Source organism: Pinus taeda (assembly GCA_000404065.3). Classification (NCBI taxonomy): domain Eukaryota; kingdom Viridiplantae; phylum Streptophyta; class Pinopsida; order Pinales; family Pinaceae; genus Pinus; species Pinus taeda. Next base: position 102,904 of record APFE031100659.1, read on the forward strand.
ACCACCCATTAGCACACACAAATTTTCTGCCCCAATCAAATAGTTCTTCACTAATATCTCAAAACCTACACGAGCTCCCTTATTGGGAAAATGGCCCTCTGAGGAAATTATATATACAACAATGAACTTGGATTTTATCTAGCTGATCAAGCCCTAGAACCCGACACACTTGAATGGAAGTCCTCCACCCAACCACTGAGTTCTCACTCTCAGTGTGTCTTCTGCTTAAGATGTATTGTGTCTTTTCCCTTACCTTAGCCTTTTCTTTATAACCTTGAATTATGACCAAATCCACAACCCTAATCTTCAAAGTGATTGACAATCAAGGTTAGAATTAGATCTCACCTCTCTTGAGATCGACAACTGATATTCATCTAATTTACTAATGCAAAAACCTTTGTATTTCATTATATTTACTCATTTTTGTCTTAAAAAATGAAATTGCCAAGGTTAAGGGTGTATTAGGCGTCTTCCGCATGAATAGACACTTAGGCCTATGCAGAAGTACCTACCCGAGTTACAAACAACAGATTGGCTTAAAATTGGGACTATATGCATAATGATTGAGAATTAGTTAATATAGGAGATTATTATAGTCATTCAAATACACAGATATATATGCTCGTGTCATATTGTTAGCTTTTGTGTTAGTATTAATTTTCCTAGTTTCTTAGGAGTTGTTTTTAAGGAGTCATGCTTTCCATCTATATTTTGTACAACATTTTGTTTCATATAGTCGATTGTCAACTTGGTGAAGTGTTTTGATTTTTAACCAATTTCTATTCCATCATTAGAGGCTTGTGTTTGTTTCGCAGCTTTCTTGATAAGACCAATGATGGCTTTTCCCAATCTGGTTTGATGAGCTATTGTGTCTTCGAAGAGATTGAATCAGCATCCCTTCATGGGTTCCATCATTGAAATTCTACCAGTTAAGACAAACTCAACAAATTTTTCTTGATACAAAGCCTGAAAAGATGCTGCCAAAATCCCATCAGTTTTTTTTTTCAAGTAGGCAATGACTAGGGTAAAACCTGAAACCACACTAAAGAAACATAGAAAGCTTGTTAAGATTGTTATCTTTGGCATGAAAATAACAAACTGAGTTTGGGAGAGGTACTGGCACTAGAGTTCGACAAGTAATATTTGCCATAATGATCTTCAAGGAGGTTACAAATAAGAGCACACACAAATTTGAGAAATAGTTGCTTTCTAACAGTGTATTTCAGGACACTGGAATAGCTAACCAACTACCAAAATTCTTCCAAATCACAATGAAGGATACAATGGGTATTTTTTGAAGATCATTGCAAGAGCAATCTAACTGTGCTGATCTCATGGCAAGATGAGCATGGTCTAGTTTACTCATCACCTGCAAATCCACAATCATTGTTGCTAGGGGTCCCTTTGCCTTTTGTTGAATATGTCTTTGGTCTAGATGCCATGACCAGGGAATGCTTATTCTATCAAAATCTCCAAGGACTTTAACCTAGCTTCATCTCTTTTTGAGAAACACTAAATCATCGGCTGGCAAGTTTGTCAAAAACGTGGTTCAAAGCTTCAAGAACATTTTCTCCAGACGAAGAAGAGTTCATGTGTGAATACACTGAGCTTAATCTGAATATGAATGTGGATGGAATATCCTCAAACAAGCCCAAGTATGTAGGCAACTATTCTGCCTCCCAGGTGAAGACTTGCTGATGCTATTCAGGCAAGTCGTTAGGTAACTTTGAAGGAAAAGAATATGCCATTACACTACACAAACATCATGACATGCAGAATTTAGCTGTCGTGCATTCTCACTAGCCATTTGATATCTAATATTCTCTATATTGGGTTTCTTTCAAAAGTAAATGCCTTTTTTGGTGGTTTTACAGAATATATCTAAGAATAAAGAGGCAGTAGGATTTTATTATATCAGGTAACATCCAAGTGACTTGCTGTAATCTCTTGTGATATGTTCATCATCTCTGCTGATAATCTGTAAGACCTATTTATGTGGCATTCTTGTAAATCTTTCATGGATTATCCTAACTCTATTTTATTTGATTGTCAACACTAGCAAGAGGTCTTACTAAAAGCTGAAATTAAGCCATCTAGGCTATGAATTATTCGTCATTCAGGTTTATAAGCATTTTAGATATTCATTTAAGTCTACTCTGACTAGTATCATTAATTGAACATCAAATTATGTTGAACCTGAGGATATGTATTGCAGGAGCTAGCTTCAATACCAATGTTGTTCATGCATGTCGAACACCTGCACTATTTTATGTAATGTGGCAAGGCAGTTAACAAAATAGTGCATATTTTCTTGCAAAAGCTTATGTTCGTATGACACTCTGCATGCCGGATGTCCCTCAAAGCTTTTGGAGACGGATCTTTAGGCCGCATTTTGCAGAAAGTTTCTCCAAGAGCTTGCTTGTCAGAGTTTATCTTCAAGAGTTTCCTTTTCTAAATTAAAGGAAAATTCTCAACTGACAGGTAATATTTAAACTTTAAAGCTATGGTTTGCTGTTATTTAATAACAAAAATCATGGAGTGCATGTACTGGGTTTTTTTGGCATCATCAGTTGTAGTGTTCATTTGCATGGCTCATTGAAGCATGATAAAGTTACTTCTACTGAGGCATATTCCTGATTGCATTTAAATGGCAGGTGGAGAATTGAGGTATATAGAGGGCCTACTCTTGGCTTTGCATAGGCAAATTGGAACTTCGCAATTCTTGAAATCTGTAAAGCGACACAGAAATTTCAATAATGGCAGCACCCGAGTGGTCTTTCAAAGACGTACTTTCTCATCCTCAACCAAGTACCCAAATTATATGAAATTTCTTATTAGCTGAACCCAAAGGACTACTTGTATCATTGTTTTGGGAAGTGTTATTTTCCTGACACACTGTAAGTGGTGCACAAGATGTTAAACTTTTATTCTCGACTCCACTGGCTGAAAACAACTCCCTTTTTTGGGAAAGATCCAGAGTTTAATAGCCTATGATTGATTTTCAAGAAGTTCATATCTGTACACATTCCTTTTATGTCTTTTCGAAATATGTGCTGCTATTTTATTGGAGGCTTCTATTGAATTTTCTTATGGTTGCTTCCTTGATTTCTCACCTTTTATCAGCAATTATGAATCTTGGATGGCTAGTATTTTGTAGGAAATAATGGAATAATCAGTGCTAGAGATTATTTACGTTGGATGGTGGTAGACTGGTTAAACAAAAGGGTTGTTTCTATGATCATGGAGGTTTTTAAAGATGACTAGTTTCAAGTTCTCATCATCGCATCTACATGGTACATATTAGGGGTCTCCCTGGTTTAGGATTTGGGATTAAGGATATTTTAAAAGTGATAGCAAAACACAAAATTTTCCAGATAGTGATATCATCTGATTAATGACAACCACAATGTCACATGAATCATGGATGCAATTGGAATCAGCTGAGTCTGGTGCAGGTGCAACACCTGTCTTTGAAATTAGGAATCAAGGATTTCGAACCCTAAACCATTTTTTAATTTTTAAATATATATATATATTATATATATATATATATTTACAATTTTAATTTTATATTTGATATTTTAAAAGCAAAGAAATGAAATCTCAAATGATTGATAACATCACAGATTCTAGAATTTTAGTTTTATACATGTAATAACTGACAACTATTTGCAGATATTCAGATTTTGATTTGTGGGTTTTGTATGATATGCAAGTATTGACTGGGAAGTCAGAAATGAATGTTTACTAGTTTTCACACTTTTTGCCATGTATAAAACAATAAACTCGTTTTCAACTGACTTTAGATATGTGGTAGTTTGATCGCCACTTAAGAATACATTTTGTACCTGGGTCGAGCTAACATTATACTCTTAGTTCTGGTTACAAGAGATTTGGGCTGCTGTGCACTTGCAGTGTTTCAGGATTTGGTTTTCTCAAAATAAAACCTAATGGTGTAAAAGACTCGAGGCATTGATAGTGGTCACTTTTTCTCTTCCTCCATACTTCTCTCTTGAACGAGAAGCCTTTAAGTGAGAACTAGAGAGTCTAAGTGTTTATAATGGGTGACTTTCCTAACACAATTAAGAGAATAAATTATCAGATGATGCACCTTGAGTATGCATACTGGACCAGGTCTCGTGCCGTGAAAGTATGCATTATGTTATTCTTCCTCTTTTCTTATCCGTTCATTCCAGACAATTACATATGTAGAGGTATTTTTAATTAATTATTTCTTGGGGACAAACTCTTCTGCCTTCTTTTGGAGTTTAAGGAGGTGGCCTTCTGATGGTGAGATTGAAAATGGATGATAATTAATAAAACCCTCGAGTCATTTGGCCCTGCTTGATTGTTCATTTATTTGCCTTGTGATTTTTATTGGGCAGAACGCTAAAATTGTGAAGCTTACAGGTTGCTGTAACATACTAGAACACTTGGGATTAATATTGCTATTTCTTTTTCACTTCCATTACGTTAAATTAGTGATATCAAATTTACCGTTTGCTACTTTAATACCAATGTTGGAAGCCAGAGAACCCAATGTACTACGCAAGTGACCTCTCATTTATCGTAGTTTGATAGGAAGTGATGATTAGAAACCCACTGTTCTGGTAACTGATTCTTATTACAAACTAGTATAACCAAGTGTTCGTTGATAATTGAAAATGCCCAACTATTGGTAAATTTTTATTGTGAATACATGGGGATTGTTTTTTGATGACATCCCCTATTACTTGTTCTATGGGTTGTCGTTCTACAGGCATGGTTTTAAATTGCTCCAATGTGCAGTTGGATGCTGATTGGGCATGAAAATCATTGGTTGTCTTTTGGTTTCGTGTGTGTATGTTTGCACACAATTGCAATGTTTCATCATATTAACGACGAGTTCATTTAACTTCCCTGGTACCGTGCCAATGTTGTCTTCCCATTTGAAACTTCTCTAGTATTGTGCCAACATTGTCTTCCCATTTTGAAGGTGATTGTTTATCACTGGTATTGGTTGTACCCATGGGGACATCTTTTTTCCTTTTGTCTATCATGGTGAGTATCTTATTTATCATTAGGGTACTTTGTCAATGATTTTCTTAGTTATTGCATTTGACCGGGTGAATTTGATTGGTTTTGGTTAGGCATCTGTTTTGTTTAATTATTATTGTTATTTTTTTTAGAATGGTCTCTCTTTCTTTTTTCTTCTTAAATTTAAATTATATAATAATGATATATAGCATTTGTCTCAGCGAATTTGATTGGATTTGGTTAGGTAGTTGTTTTGTCTTATTATTATCAACCTCAAAACTCATACAGCAATGAAGAAAAAATTGTTAACTAGGGGTCTGTTACAGGGGTCTGTTGCTATTCGCCGTCCAGCCAGCTACGGTAGAGGCAACAGATTGTAATTAGAGGCAGTAGAGGTAATTATGCGGACAGGGGATACAAAATGACAGCATTCCAGTGATAAGCTATCTTCAGTGTGGTTGGAAGTGTGGCGCAAGATGGATTGATGGGAGAACACAATATGAGGGTTTTTCTAGGCGAAGCGCTATACACAGTGATTATATGTCAGTTGAAATTTTCAGGGCATTTATGAGCAGAGCAGTTTAGTGAGCAGTATGAGCAGAGCAGTGTAAGCAGTGTGGGCAGCAGTGAGAGCAGCGAGTAGTGAACAGTGAACAGTGTGAGAGCAGGGAGTTTTTATGCAGCAGAAGTATCGAGCAGCGAGTAAGCAGCAGCAAATGCTTTCAAACATGACAACGGAACCAGAAATTTTAGAACATGTAGAGACAAATGATTTAGGACAAGTGAAAATTGCCTCATCTGCCAATGCTGGGAAGTGGGTTTGGGTCAATGCCAAACAATATCGAGGCATTTTAAGACGAAGAATAGCTCGTCGAAAATGGGAGCAAATAAGGAATAAACGGTCTAAAAAGAAAAGTAATCGAGTCCTTCACAAAAAGCACTCAAACAAGTCTCCTCCACAAGCACATAACAACAAGAAGTCGAAAGGAAAAGTCATTGATGATTTTGTCTTATATAGTCCCACATCCACACCTCTCACCTGGTCATCTGATCTTTATGTGAAAGAATGGTTAAATGCAAAAAAAAGATTGGAGGTTTTAGAAGCTAAAGGGCAAGAAATAGATCATAAAATTCATATAATAATGGATGAGAATAAGGCGTTAGAAGAAAGCAATAAAATTTTAAAAGAACAAGTGGCATTGCTACTGGAAGCTCTCTTGATAGGAAAGACAGAATGACAACGCATGAAAGCGAATGTGCAAAACATAAAGAAATTTGTAGTGGAAAGTATAGAGGTGGCGAATGTGAAATCATCCCAGGATAAAGGGGAAATGATTGCTCAAATAAACAACCACGAAGAGAACACAAGAGAAGAAATGAAAGGAGATTCCACCAAAGTTTCCAAAACTTGGCTCAAGTTATTAGCAATTATGCTAATAACGAAGAAGAAACAAATATTCAAGTTGACAACATGCAAGATAGTGAAGGCAAGGAAAGACAAAATAGGGCAGCAAACATAATTATTAAAGGGGTGAAAGACTATGGGAAAAATGAATACTCTTGACCTGGCAAGAGACTTCTTGAAAGACAAGTTGCCATGGCAAGGACAAATATGCCAAGCATGGAGGGTGGGTAAGTTTAATGGGGAGAAAGCCAGGCCCATAAAAATCATTATGCCTAGCTTGCGTGATAAATATATTATTCTAAGCAAGAAACATCTCTTGAGGGGCCCTCGTTTTTTCCTAGAAGAAGATTTAACTTTAAAACAACAAGAGGAAAGGAGGGAGGAAAATTTTAGGGGTTAGGGAAGCAAGAGATGAAGGAAAGAGAGCATGGATTTATAAAGGCAAAGCTGTGATAGCGCAATTTGGACCTCCTTCTAGAATAGAGCAACAAGATGGTAATAAAGAAGAGGCAACAAACACTTCAACAGGGAATCAGAAAGCAAGGTCAGTATGGAAAAACAGGGACAAAAACTCAAATGTGAGTCTTGCATAACAAAATAAATAGCAATCAAGTCATACCCATGTTTCCTTAAGATTAGTTTGTTGGAATTGCAAAGGTTACCCATGGAGACGAGGACCTAGGATAGGGCTTATTGCGGAAAATAGAGACATAATTTGCCTCATAGAAACACATGAGCATGAAGGGTGCAAGACACCTTTGTTCGAAGGATACTAGAAGATGGCAGTGTGGAACAAGGCAGCTGGGAATGGCAAAGGGCATAGGGGTATCATGGTTTTAGTAAGGGAGAAAGAAGGTTGTGAAAAAGAAGACTCAAATAAGCAATTCATTTGGTTTAAAATATCAGAAACCACATCAGAATTGCAGCGTGTTATTTTGCACCACAAGTTGCAAAAATCTACAAAGGTAGAGGGCTTGACCACAAAGATCCATTTGCAGCGTTAAAAGCGGATATTGCAACATATTCACAACTAGGTGAAGTCCTTATAGTGGGTGATTTCAATGTTAGCACTGCAAGTGAGCAAGCTAGCATTCTTTTTTGTTAAGATGATTGTGACCCTATTTGGCTTACAGAAGAAAGTAATTATCAATGGGAAAGAATTTCAGAAGACAAGGGCTGCAATCTCTTTGGTGAACAATTGCTTACTCTATGTGGGGCCTTTGATTTAGTCATTTGTAATGGCTTGACTAGATGGGCAAAGTCTGGTAATTTTATTTGCAATACTTACAATGGAGCAAGTGTGGTAGATTATGTAATTTGCTCGCATGGTTTGTGTGAGAAAATGGGAGAAGTTTTGGTTGGAGATCAGTTGTGGGATTTGAAATCAGATCACAAGCCAATTTATTTATGTTTCTCTTGGATTGGAAATAAACAATTAGAGTAAAAAATTCAGCATGTCCAACAAAATCTTCCATAGGGCAAAATTCTTTTGACCCCAGAAAATTGTAATACCTTCAAAATGACGCTAGAGAGGCTCTTTGAGAAGGAGAAAATTACAATTCACAACGTTCATAGTCATGAATTAAGACATTTAATTCAATGCACACTTGCAAAGTGCAAAAGAACAAAAATTAAGAAGTCTGAAACAAATTGCTTTCTGGTTAATGCTTGGTTTGACGAGGAATGCAAAAAGGCAAGGAGAATGTGGAAAGAGTCAAATAAGGATAACATAAAGCTCAAATCTTACAAGCAGTTATTACGCAAGAAAAAGGCCGATATCATGGTTTCAAGAAGGGAAGAACTAATCTTCTCTGCGAAAAATAATCCCAAATTATTTTGGAAGGAGCTCCAATAAAAAAAGATACAAATTGGAAATAATATTACAGCTTCTAAATGGTTTGACTATGCAAGACAACTCTATGAGTAGGTTCCCAAGGTTGACCCTCCCCCTTGGTCAACACTGATACTGAACTCTTCACGGTACAAGAGGTAGAGATGGGTATCAAGAAGTTGGGTGTTGGGAAAACAAAAGACTTAGTTGAACTCCAAGCAGAATATCTAAAGTGGGGCTCAAAGATTTTTGCACCTCACATTATAAAAATCTTCAACATCATACAACAAGGGCTCCCCACAGACTGGGCAACTAGTCTGGCAATACCTCTTTTCAAGAGTGGTGACGTCAATAATCCCTCCAATTAAAGGACCATCATGATAAACCTTTTGTTTGCAAAGTTATTTGGAAGCATGCTAGAAAACAAAATTAGCAAGTGGGTAGAAGAAAGAGATAAGCGTGCTAAAAGGCAAGCAGGTTTTAGACCTAAACATTCCACAGTTGATCATTGCATAACTTTAAGGCACATAATTGAAAAAGTTTGGGAGAAAAAGGAAGAAATCTTTTGTTGCTTTGTTGATTTCAGAAACGCGTTTGACTCAGTGCCTAGGGATAAACTTTGGCAGAGAATGGAGGAACTTGGGGTTCCTAAGCATTTGAGAGCAGCGATGCATAGGTTGTATGAAGAGGTGAAAGTCAAAATTAGAACTTCAGCAAACATTTCTGAAAGTTTTAGAAGCGATATCGGGGTCAAGCAAGGTTGCCCATTGTCTCCTACACTTTTTGGTTTATATATCAACAAGCTTGAGGAGTGGTTAAATTCGCAAGGGGGTGATGGTATCTATTTGTGCAATTTTGTTATAAGGCTTCTTTTGTATGTAGATGACCTTATTTTGATTGCTAAATCGGCTCTTGGTTTGCAAGAGCGCTTACTATCCTTTGAGCATTTTTGTAGAAGTGTGGGGATGCAAGTCAATATCAGCGAAACAAAAGTAGTGGTCTTCTCTAAGAAAAGAAAACATAACCAGCATAAGTTCTACTTTGAAGGCAACATTCTGGAAAAAGTTGCGGATTACAAGTACCCCGGAATTGACTTCAACAAAAAGCTAAGCTGGAATCGCTGTAGAAAGAAAAGAACTTTGGGGGGTTGGAAAACATTTTATGCTTTTTAAAATAGGTGTAGAGAGACAGAGTTATGGGACTGGAAGACCACTCAAACTCTTTTTGGGCTTCTAGTGATTTCAGTGATTCTCTATGGTTGTAAACTGTGGGCTAGCAGTGCCTCCGACATGCAGTGGAGACAAATTCAGAAGCGTTTGATTACAATCAAATTTAAGATTAAAAGTGCAGTTCCTTATGATATCTTGTTAAGTGAAACAGGAACTGCTCCTATTGAAGCAATTGCTATGGTGTGAGTCATAAGGTATTTAAAAAAAAATTGAGCAAATGGAAGAGGGTAGATGGCCTAAGGTCGTCTTTAATGATAGTTTGTGCAAGAGCAAAAAAACTTGGATGCAAAATGGTTTAGTAAATGGGGTATTTGCTTCAATGCGTGTCCCATAAGCAAAAAAGAGAAAAACTTTTGTTATGGAAAAGTTCCACAAACATACTTGGGATAAGGAGCTAGGAAGAAAGAAAAATTACTATATTGAAGTGTTTAATCCCACTCATAATCATTAACCAAAAGCATACATAGAGGTCAATATCTCTTGGAGAGCCAAAATTCTTATTGCTCAGTTAAGGACTAAATCTCATCAACTCCGTTGTGAAACAGGGAGCTGAAAAAGGCCAAAGGAAGTGTGGGAGGAAAGGGTATGCATTTTTTGTTTTTCTGGAAAAGTGGAAACATAAAAACATTTCATTTTAGAATGTGAGGCCTTCAAAGACAACATGGAAAGTTATGCATGTAAGCTGACAACTAGCTCTTGGGATAATATATTTAGCGAGGGGTTTGTCGAGAAGCTGGAAGCATTTATTGTGAAGCTTCACAGAAAAAAGGGCCGAATACATCAAGCAGATGAGGAAGCAATCTATCCCATAGGCTATCTTTAGCCTCGTGGTCGTTAAAATAATTTATTTCTTCTTTCTTTTTTATATTATTTAATGTAAAATATGAAGAACGTTTATATATATAAAAATAATATATATATAAACTTATGATTTCATATAATCTCTCCCATTCCCACTTGCATATTATGAGTGTGGGGTGGTGAAAGCTAATATGCTCATATGATGAGTGTGGTGTGGTGAAAGTTAATATGCAAATTATAAATATGATTTGCATATTATCCCCTACCTCCACCCTCATATGCGGGGAGGGGTGAGAATAATATGCAAATCTATGAGGGTGGGGGTTGAGGGAGATAATATGCAAATCATATTTATGATTTGCATATTGTGATTTGAGGGCAGGGTGAATAATATGCAAATTAGGATGGGGGTGTGGAGAGGGGAGTGAATACATGAAAAGGGGTTAATGTGTATGTGAGAGAAAATGGGTTGCTATTTTCCTTGTATTTTGACATGGTAAAGCATTGGTCTTATTGTTTAGCTTTTGACAATCATACCTTGGTCATATATTTGAAATTTCAATTTGCAATAAAGGAAGATTTGTATGGAATTTTTTAACTTAATATTAAAATTTTAGGTAATTTATTTTTTTTATTTTTTTATTAATACATTTTAGCAAATCAATGTGACTTTTTTGTGACAATGTCTTTTAAAAAAATTGGAAAATTGATAATGGTGACTTTTTGGGTGCCAAAGTTTTAATATAAAGTTATTTTGAGTAAAAATATATACAACAATCTACATGGATTTTATAATTAATGCTTCACTGAATTTTTGTTGTCTATTAAGAAAAAAATTAATGTTTTTAACTTGGATTTTTTACGTTTTTATTTTTGTATGAAGATGTGTCTACTGGACTTTTCCCTTGCATTATAATTGAATTTAAAAAATCTAAAACTAACCGTATGAAGAGGATGATCCAAATTTATTTATTTGGATTTGCGAACTTTTTGGTTGAATATTTTTGCAGATATTGAGTTTTTATGTGGGTGATTTGGAATGGGATTAAAGTGACATATATAAAGGTTTTGGAAAAAAATATTTAAGACTAGAAAATCATAAGATATTTGGAGACATCTTGCCCCTCTGTTGGTGTAGAAAGTTCACTATTGTTTATCATTGAAAATTGAGTTTTTTCTTATTTTTTTTGTTGAATAAAAGTTTGTATTACCTTTTGAAGAAGAGATTACATGAGAAGTTGAAGGGTTTAGTCGAGCCAGTCACTGGGGAAACTCGACCAAAGCAAAAAATGAACCCATTTGAGAGAGGTAGAGGACAAAACACTAACCATAGATTCAAAATACAAAATGCATAGATTGATAGTCAGGCCTTTAAGGTGATGAGGAAAATCCAAAGAAATAGAAAATTGATAAACTAAAGACATAATAAGTATGATCAGACTAGGAAGAGGGGTTCAAATCTGTTGTTGCAACCTAGATTGGCTCCTTTTTGTAGCTGGGTGAGAAACTAGTAGTAGGGGATATGCCAAGGTGCTTCTCGATGCATTCCAATCGGTGGTCCAAGTTTGTTAGGTGTTGGTGCAAATGTTCCATGGAGAGTAGCAAGTCCTCTCTGTTTGCATGTCAGCCCATCGATACTTTTCCTAGCAAGAACTTAATGTGCCAGTATAGGGCCACTGTGTGAATGTATTGGTTGAAACACCTGCATGTGTGATGTGTATTAGGCACCTAATCAACCAAATCTTCCATTAACTCCATGTCTGAAAGGAGTCACTATTGATTGGATGCTTCCCTGTGAGTTCTTAATGAATAGGGACAGGGTAAATTCTTTGAAAAGAGTAGTTGAATTGTTAACTCGAAGCTATGTTCGCAAGTTGCCCCAATTAGCTCGCTCTTGATAGTACATGGCATCTCGACGAACACAAGCTTTCTAACAAGGCATGAAGATGACACAAGGGGGACAAAAAGGCAAAACAATCGAGAAGCGGTTGTCAAAAATATGACAGAGGTGGACAAATGTGGCAAAACTTTCCAAAAGGCTTAGCTAGGACCATGACCTTAGCAGAGGGAGGCGAATGAACCAATACTGGATAGACTAGTAATGAGTTGGTGGAGGAGAGGCTCTTATAGGAGCATTGCTAGAAGAAGGGATCTGAGAGAGAATGGGACATCCACAGAAGAGAAAGGGCTCTACAACCAACAAGAAGGAAGTAAAAGCCCAACGACCACCAGGAGAGAAAATTAAGATTGAAACCTCACCAAAAAGGAAAGCATGAAATAACCAAAGAGGAAAAAGGAGAGACCTGCCATAGAAAGAGGAAACCCAACTGTCAAGATAATGCCCACCTAGCAGTAGGGTGCACGAACCAAATTTAGGGAGTTGGATAGAGCATCATCCAACGACCACTGTAATGAAAAGGACTAGAATGCTAGTCATTACCGAGTTGATGTTTCTTCCCTTGAGCTTCTCCAGGAGAGATCGAAGAGTTAGAGCATTGCAAATATTGCACCGAGAGGGTGAATTAGAAGAGTTGAGCTCCTTCGTTTGGAAAAAAACTATGATGCCAAAGCCCCCAAATTGGAAATGTGATGTTGCTCACCATGTCGGATAGTTAGTTGACCAGGAAAGTTGCTAAGATGAGTGAAATAAAATGCCAAGTCCTCTACATTAAATACCATACTTGTTGGTGACACATCTCTCTCGGTTGCACGAGGTGAGGTCATGTGATCAGAGGTCAAAGTTGGATCCTAGAAGAGGTAGATTTGACATAGATTTGGATTGGCAAGGTGGTGTGCTATTTGCAGTATACCAGATGTCTGAGGAGGATCAATCCCCATGCCTGAGTCAAAATTCATAGTGGGAAATTTAAGGGGGTGTGTTGATGCGTCCACTAGTTGTATGACTAGGTGGGATGACAACAACTTGCCCCCCACCTTCGCTTGTGCCAAACACCCCATTTGGGAAAAAAATTAAGTCTTTGTTTTGTTTTGTTTCAGTTGAAAGTTGGTTTTAACCATTTTATCAATTTTTTATTAACCAAGGCTTGGAAGATAATTGGTAGATTGTTAAAGTCATTTTATGTGAAAAGATGTCAAAAGATGCAAGGTTGGTCCATGTTGATTTTTCCACAACACTTAAGAATCTAGTTTGATTCTAAGATCACGATCACAAACACACTCAAATGCCACAACACTTGTACTTTGCACAACGAAAAATACACAACAATGAATCAACTAGTACACAAGACAAATTTTAACCCAACACTTGTTATATTACAAATATTTAATACAACATTCTTAGGGCTTCCATACCATAGATCATGGCCCTTATAATCAACCCTGATACATGAAAACAACTAGGGCTTGTTATCAACAACTATGATGACCACTCTACCTTGAACAAAGTACACTTGACCTACTTGTTGATGTAGCGCTTCCAAAACCCTTTCGGTCCACGTACCTTGAACACGTTTGCAAGTCCTTTGCCACCTCTTATGCTGATCATGCAACTTCACAATCTGCCACTATGAATGTTCACAACTCCTTTTGTGTCACTAACTTTTGTCCAACATAATTTTCCTTTTTTCCACTATGATAGGGTTTCCAAATAGCTACTAACATCCCTCCACAATCACTATACTTTGGATGCCCAACACCTATCCAAACTAGTACTACACCAGCTAGCAAAACATCAACTTGAGAAGACAAACAACATACCTATGAAGGACGTCAACTTCTGCCTTCAAGAATTCGACCCTGTGCACACTTTATTTTGAGGTTTCGACCCTCCTTTAGGGTCTTCTATTGCAGCTAGAGGTGAGCCCTAACTAGGTATTCAAATAGAACTCAAACTAGGCGTAACCCTCACTTTGGCTCTCTGAAAATCTTGTGCTATCACTTGAGGAAACTTGACATCTCCAGTGAATTGCCTAGTATTTTGACCCTCCAAAACAGGCCTTACAACCCTCCAAACAAGGTACCACAGGGGGGCTCGACCTTACCTCCAAGACACACAAAATTTCGACCTACAAAAACAGAGAATTGCTACCAAACTTGTGCACAAAATCATCTTCTAGTCTCAACCAACATCTGCCTAAACTCAACCTTCCAAACATAGAAAAGATGTGCCAAAATTTGTCTTTCCTTCTCTTGAAAAGGCTCCTATAGGTTGCAACTCCACATGTGTACTCCTTTGATGTTTTCACTTGTGGTGGAATGAGCTAATCCTTGTCTCCTTTTTATAGAGTTCACAGTGGGTTTCTTTTGCCACCAAGGGTCACCATATAACATAAAAAATGGCCTTAACTAAATGTAAAAACTCCATAAAATTTGAGAACAAAAATTCTTTTCATCCATTTGATTCCACACCATTGAAGCCATTGTTGCCCCTCAACCCTTCAAGGGTGCCACACATGCTCTCAATGGTCAAATCATCCAAAACTCCTCTTAGTTTTGCACCCACAACTTTGGGTGCAAAATCCACTGCTTGGTTACTTCACCTACAAAATCCATGTGCGTCAAACCTTTCCCAAACACTGTACCCTAGGGTGTGGGAGTACCTCCCAAGCTACATAAATCAACACTCCCTCTTAGTGAGGGATGTACTTCCACCACTTAGAATTATCTCCTCATCATCATCATCACTGGTGATACAAGCCCAACTCCTAGCATTCACCACTGCAACATACCTTGTAGAATGAACCACATTTGTCTTGGTAGTGTCTCTGCCCCCTGAAGCCTCCTGTTTCTTATTCCTTTCCTGATAGGCCTTCATGCCATCCCACGGTTCCTTCTTGATAGCTATAGAAGTCCCCTTACTCCCCACTGACCACATGCTTTTCTTGGGTTGCATATTCTCCCTCTCAACCTGCATACTCCTGCTAGAACTTGGCTCCCTCTGAACCTTAGGAACTTGCACCTGCTTCTTCTCATGATCTATAGACTTTCCCGTCAGTCAGTATAGACCATGCGCCCTAACTCGAACGAGAAATCCAACAGAGTTCAAGCCTCTGGGATTGAGTCTCGTTTTCCCATCCTGGAAAATCATGTCAAACCTCTTCTTCTCGATCATTCAGACAAACAACACATTGTATCTGAGCTCTAGTATAAATAATACATCTTGAACTCGCAATAACTAACCTGACTCCATCTTGAATGGCACAACACCTAATCCTATGATCTCATCTAACTCTTGTAGCTAATCAACATGTGCAAATTTGAGTCCCACTCAGTTAGAGTCTCAAACAAATCACATGAACCTGTCATATGGTTCGATGCACCAATGTCCACATATCATGCAGTCTCATCAATGGTACCCTTGGCAAAATGAGAAACTAGGGCAAAATATTCATCCTCTAACCTTCTCGAGAGGTCATCTAACATAGAAGAAGTAGCAACACCAACTATCTCCTTCCCCTTCTTCTCATTATCTTCCTTTTTCTTCTTCTTCAGAAACTTCGTTGAATAATGACCATATTCTCCACAGTTGAAACACTTCAACTTAAGTCCTTTGGCTTTCTCTTCATTCTCCCTACAAGAGCCACATTATCATCAGAAGTCTTCTTCTTCTTATGAAGGTCCTTGTTTCGTAGTTCCTCTTGAATGAAGTCATCCCACAACTTGTTCTAGTCTGGAATCTTCTCTCGAGCAACGATCCCTTTGATGAAGGGCTTCCATTCCTCGGTAAACCCTTTCAAAGAAATCCTCATCATCTCAGAATTTGTAACAGTTTCACGATGGAAACAAGCTCATCTCGAACATGAGACAATCTTGTTAGATACAGGGCCACTGCTTCACCATTCCCCATCTTGGTGCTCTTCAACTTATCCTTCAATACCAACAATTGATTCTTGCTCTTATTCTGGAATAGATCTTGAAGAGATTTTCGCATCTCATGGGCATATCTCTTCCCTGACAAAGGAGGCATCAAATAATCCTTGACATCATCTAGTATGATCAACTTCATCTTCATATCCAACTCCTCATACACTTCCTACTCTTTAGGGCCAGTTTGTTTCTTGATCTCCTTGTCGGAAAATTCATTGATCTTGTTCACCATCAAGACCAATTTGATCCTTTCCTTCCATGAACTATAGTTAGACAACCCATCCAACTTGTCCTCATATCACAGACCAACCGACAACTTTACCATTGCTATTAGTCCTTCAACAACAATGGAACCAACTCTCGCTTGAGTTGTAAACTGTGCACACTCTGATTCCATGTTGATTTTTCCACGATTCTCAAGAAACTGGTTTGAGTCTAATATCATGATCACAAGCACACTCAGATTCCACAACACTTTTACTTTGCACAACGGAAAATACACAACAATGAATCAACTCGTACCAAAGACAAATTTTAACCCAAGACTTGTTATATTACAAATCTTTAATATAACAATCTTAGCGTTATCGTACCAGGGATCATGGCCCTTACAATCATCCCTGATGGAAGACAACAACTAAGGCTTGGTATCAACAACTGATGAAAAATATACCTTGAACAAAGTACACTTGAAATACTTGGTGATGTAGTGCTTCCACAACCCTTTTAGTCCATGTACCTTGAACACGTTTGCAGGTCCTTTTCCACCTCTTATGCTGATCACACAAATTTTGCTTCCTCTAAAGACTTGCTTCTACAACTCCACAATCTGCCACTCTTAATGTTCACAACTCTTTTTGTGTCACTAAAATTTGACCCAAAAATTTACCTTTGGTACACTATTCTAAAGCTTCTAAACAACCACTAACAACCATCTTTTGCTGCCCAAAACCTATCAAAACTGAACCTACACCAACTAGCAAAACATCAACTTGAGAAGACAAACAACATACCTCTTAAGGACGTCAACTTCTTCCTTCAAGAACTCGATCTTGTGCACACTTTCTTTTGATGTTTCAACCCTCCTTTAGGGTCTTTTGTTGTAGCTACAAGTGAGCCCTAACTAGAGCTTCAAGCAAACCTCAAACTAGGTGTAACCCTACACTTTTGCTCAATGAAATTTCTGTGCTATCACTTGAGGAAACTCGACATCACTCCAACTACCTGCTTGGTATTTTGACCCTCCAAAATAGGCCTTATGATCCTCCAAGCAAGGTACCACAAGGGCTCAACCCTACCTCCAAGACAGGAAATTTTGCCCTGCAAAAACATAGAATTGCTACCAAACTTGTGCACGAAAATCACCTTCTAGTCTTGGTCAACATCCTGCCTAAACTTGGCCTTCTAGACATATAAAATATGTGCCAAAATAGATCCTTCTTTCTCTTGAAAAGGCTCCTATAGATTATGACTCCTCAGATGTACTTCTCCTTTGATGTTTGCACTTGTGATGTGGTGGAATGAGCTAATCCTTGCCTCCTTTTTATAGAGTTCATGGTGGGTTTCCTTTGCCACCAAGGGTCACCATATAACATCAAAGCCGACCTTAACCAAATGTTAAAACTCCAAAAAAATTTGAGAACAAAGATTCCTTTCATTCATTTAATGGCACACCATTGAATCCATTATTTCCCCTCAACCCTTCAAGGGTGCCACACACACTCTCAATGGTCAAATCATCCAAAATTCCTTTTGGTTTCATGCCCACAACTTTGAGTGTAGAACCCATGTGGTTCAAACTTTTCCCAAACCTTGTACTCTAGGGGTGAGAGTACCTCCCAAGCTACATAAATCAACAATCCACAACACCTTTTCAATTTTTTTTTTTAATCCAAAATTTATATTTGTTCTATAGGTTGGAGAATATATTTATTCTATTGCATTTTAACATTAGCAAGACTAAGGAAAAAAAACATTAGCAAGACTAAGGAAAAAAAATCAAAATCTTTTCAATGTTCATTATTTTGGTGGATTAAGGTTTTTATTGGGTATAAAATTTGTTTTTTTGGGTTTAAGGTTCTTATTCCCTATAATATCTTTTATTTTTATTGGAAAGAGACAATTTTTAATTTAAAGGTCTAAAAATTTAAAATCTTGGGAATTTAAAGTTCTCATTAAAAAATACGTCTCAATGAAAACAATGTTATCCATCTTGGAAAAACAAAAATAACATGAGAAAAAAAGGAAAACAAAAAAGTTCGAAAATTTGAGATGGAAATGGTGATGTTGAACAAAGGGAAAGTTTGTGCCTTAATGATGAAAAACATGTTAATGAAGAGCTAATGGATTTTAGCTTTTGAGGAAGAACATGGAATTGATGAGCAAATAGAAGAGGAGGTGAATACATAAAAAATTTCAAAATTATTTGGTAGTCACAACTATATCCAAATTGATGATGACTTCTTAGAGAACACATAGGTAATGACCAAAAATAAATAGTTGAGGCTCAACATTTTTGACCATACTAAATAAAATTATGTTGATAACATTTTCAAGACTATTTGAAAAGCAAACCATCCTAGCGCAAATGTAAAGTAAGAAAATGTAAAATAGAATGTATATGAAAACATAGCTATGGAAATAAGAATAGTAGTAGGATTACAAACATCTAATGCCAGGGCTACACTTAGAGCTATAAATGCAACAAATATAACATTAACAACATCGAAACATTTGTTGACATGTATTACAAGAACACTAAGAGCTTCATTGAGAACATTCCCCATGCAAAAAAATAAATCAAGTTGTAGTTAGACATAAATGATGAGCTTGTTTACTAGACTATTATTTGTTGGCAACCCTATAAGGATCTCCCAAAAGTTGTTAGAGCTATAAGAGAAATGGGTGGTGAATTTTCATGCTTCACCATATGGAAAAAAATGTGTTGTGGCCCTCAATATCAAGACAAGAGTAAGAAAAATATGGGGAACATATATTTGAGACGATTGCTCTAAAATATTCAAGAGAATCATTGTCATATTCAAATCCTAGTCATCGCATTTTGAAAAAAAATAGTATATTAGGCTGATCACTATTCATAGCACTTGCAATCATAATTACCATGCGGAATTTGAATTATACTATGGAAATTTTCTTGATTTTAGTAAAACATACTAAACAAATTCACCTCAATTGACAATTCATGGTTTTCATATTTTATATTCTAAAGAAAAAGTGGTTGATGAATTATTTTATAAAAAAATGTATTGTGGAAAAATGTAATCATTGTGTAAGATGGATTTATTCCCCGCTAAGTACCCTATTGATTCGAATCATCCATCATTGACAACTGAAATCATCATATGGAAGAGTTACAAATATATTCTCTCAATCCATCCTTTTCAAGTGCTTTTTCCAAAATGATTGATTTGTTAAGGGATATAGTACCTTAGACAAATTTATAGAATAAATTTGTAATTTTTTCTATAAATACACCAATCATTCACATAGAGCTATGTGGCAAGATCTGTAGTTCAAACACAATTGTAGGTGTTTCCATTAGGGACAACTTTGTCAATGGTTGATTTTATAGATAATTATACATTTGCTGCACAAAATGAGATACATAATGAGTATCAATGTTTTGACAAAGTGTCTATACTTGTCTATGTTCTATATAAACATGCACAATTCAATGTTGATGGGGTAGACAACATTGACAATACTTGTTATGTAATCAATGAGTATCATTTTTTCTACATTGGTGGTGGTTGTATACATGATACACATTTTGCTTAATGTTGTTTTGATGTAATTTGTAGATCATTTAAACTTTGTGGGGTTGAATTGAATGAACAATGAATGTGGTTACATGATTATGTTGGTCAATTTAGATAACCTTGATCATCCTATTAGTTGTGTCACATGTTGGACATTGGATAAATCAATGCTACCCACATGTTTCGTGACATGGACTAACCGCCTCTTATGGATCCTTAACTCTGGCGGTGTGATCGTTGACTAACACCTGCAGGTTTTATTCTAATGAAAATTGTGATTCCCAACAAGTGGTATCCGAGAGTAGGTCACGAGTTTGATACACACTCGACTCGTGTTTGGGGGGGATATTGTTGGACATTAGATAAATCAACGCTCCCTATGTGTTTTCTGACATGGAATAATCGCTTCTTGTGGATCCTTATCTCTAGCGATGTTATCGTTGACTAAAACTTACGGGTTTTGGTCTAACGACAATCGTGATTCCCAACAAGTTAGAAATACTAAGGGGGGGGGGGTGAATCAATATTTCTTATACAATTTTTATTTTTTATTCCAATTAAGAGCACTTATAAAACATAACACAAAATGAACAATAAAAATAAATAATTTTATTAATAAGATTGATGAGGACTGAAATCCTCTTTACAATGAATTAAGTACAATATTGCTTCAAGGCTCCAAACCTATATGAAGACTCCAATATTAAATCTACCAAGCACGAACCTGCACTTTACAAATTGACAACTGAAATCATCATATGGAAGAGTTACAAATATATTCTCTCAATCCATCCTTTTCAAGTGCTTTTTCCAAAATGATTGATTTGTTAAGGGATATAGTACCTTAGACAAATTTATAGAATAAATTTGTAATTTTTTCTATAAATACACCAATCATTCACATAGAGCTATGTGGCAAGATCTGTAGTTCAAACACAATTGTAGGTGTTTCCATTAGGGACAACTTTGTCAATGGTTGATTTTATAGATAATTATACATTTGCTGCACAAAATGAGATACATAATGAGTATCATTGTTTTGACAAAGTGTCTATACTTGTCTATGTTCTATATAAACATGCACAATTCAATGTTGATGGGGTAGACAACATTGACAATACTTGTTACGTAATCAATGAGTATCATTTTTTCTACATTGGTGGTGGTCGTATACATGATACACATTTTGCTTAATGTTGTTTTGATGTAATTTATAGATCATTTAAACTTTGTGGGGTTGAATTGAATGAACAATGAATGTGGTTACATGATTATGTTGGTCAATTTAGATAACCTTGATCATCCTATTAGTTGTGTCACATGTTGGACATTGGATAAATCAACGCTACCCACATGTTTCGTGACATGGACTAACCGCCTCTTATGGATCCTTAACTCTGGCGATGTGATCGTTGACTAACACCTGCAGGTTTTATTCTAATGAAAATTGTGATTCCCAACAAGTGGTATCCGAGAGTAGGTCACGAGTTCGATACACACTCGACTCGTGTTTGGGGGGGATATTGTTGGACATTAGATAAATCAACGCTCCCTATGTGTTTTCTGACATGGAATAATCGCTTCTTGTGGATCCTTATCTCTAGCGATGTTATCGTTGACTAAAACTTACGGGTTTTGGTCTAACGACAATCGTGATTCCCAACAAGTTAGAAATACTAAGGGGGGGGGGGGGGTGAATCAATATTTCTTATACAATTTTTATTTTTTATTCCAATTAAGAGCACTTATAAAACATAACACAAAATGAACAATAAAAATAAATAATTTTATTAATAAGATTGATGAGGACTGAAATCCTCTTTACAATGAATTAAGTACAATATTGCTTCAAGGCTCCAAACCTATATGAAGACTCCAATATTAAATCTACCAAGCACGAACCTGCACTTTACCAACCACTAATTTGGTCTTCTTGAGGAATCCAATTCTCTAGGGCTCCAACCCTCTTAGCTAGTTCAGGCTCCAACCTGGTCTTGTTGAAGACTCAAATCCTCTAGGGCTCCAACCAATTACATCATATCTTCAATATGGATTCAACATTTCTTCAAGGCTTCCAACGTCTTCTGCAATAATCCCTTGTAGTATCTTCAAGTTATCTTTCAATAATGCCCTCGCTTAGCTCATCAATGACAACTTTATCAACCACAAAATGTGTCTTCACAATTCTTCATGATACCCAAACAACTTCTACAAAATAACTACTCCATTAGGGCTTCAACAAAGTTGTTCCAAAGGTGTCTTCCATATGTTCGCACACCACTCTTACAATGTCCTTCAACAAACTACATCAATAAGACCTCAAGGGGTCTTTAACAATGCTTTGAAAAAACCCTCAAAATAACCTTTCAATCTCAACACAATCCCGAGTCTTCAATGTCCTTTCAACAAACCTCAATAGTGCCCAAGAAGCCTTAAATCTATGCTTCAAGGAAGTATTCTAAAATGCTTAATGATGATGTCTTCAATGGTTCTTCAATACTGCTTTAAGATCTCCAAAGAAAAGCTTCTAGTAAGTTTCACAACTTCAAAAGATTCTCTACACAAAGTCTTCAATCATCCAAGTTTCTCATAATACTTCAAGTCGCCAACAACAAGAAATTCCAACAACTGCTACAATAAGTTTCCAAGGCCACTCCTTAAGTCTATTTTCAAAAGAATCAGTAGGATGCTCCAAAAGGTGTCAAATAGTCTTCTCTAAAGATGTTAGTGGGCTGCTCCAAAAAATTTCATTAGGATTTTCTAAAAAATGATTATAGGACTGCTTCAAAATATGTCACAGGGATGATCCGAAATGTATTCAACAAGCCTGCAAACGATTAAACATCTCCTCAGACTAGATTTGTTTTTTTATACTAAAATTTCTGCTTCAACGCTGTCCTCAAATCTTCTCTGAAACTGACTTTTACTTTTATCCAAAAAATCTTCTAAAATTCATCAAAGAGTATTCCAAAAGTATGCTAATAGTTGTCCCCAAGAACTACTTCAGAATCACTTTAGGAGCTAGTCAAGAAGTCTTCTCACAAGCACATGCTAATTTGTCACTTCACACAAATTTGGATTTTTTACTGTTCAAGGTTTACATGTCACAGATCCTCTGCCACAGGTCAAAGCACTACAGATGGCACAGGTCCAAAAGTTTAGGCACATGTCCAATTTTTAGGCATAGTTCCAAAATTTTAGGTATAGTTCTAAACCATAGGTTTGAGATTAGATGAGTGATTTTTGTATCCTAGTTTGATTCATTCCACAAATCTGTGAGTTTTTCTTTCTTTACTTGATCCAAAACATAAATAAAACACTCTTCAAACTGTGCATCTGTCCTGTTCCTCAATCCCGGAAATGTTCTCTCTTTTTCCATCGAATTCTTGCCCAAATTGGAATACCTAAGGGTTGTATTTCTACTTGTTTGAGCGTATGGTGAAGAGACATGTTTGTTTGTTAAGGAGGGAGTTGACATGAGGGCCGACTTGAGTAGGCTTTCCAGTTTGTCAAATTTTGACGTATTTTAACTTCAAAAATTAATTTATCTTCATTGGAAAAGAATTAGGAGGCATGTGAGTGCTCATTTGAAAACTCTAGACCTCCTCTACAAGCTGATGTGGTATTCTTCTCAAGTTGTGACCTCTAATGACGAGAATTTTATTTTTTTCTCCGTCATTTGCATATTTTTCATGACAACCTTAAATGAATAATTTTTTTATGAAACAAAGACATTAATTAGGTTAGGGTTGTTATGCTTGTATTTAGAGTTTTAGGAAGTGTTTTTCAATTTTCAGAAGTATAACATCTAGGGTTTCTTCAATATTTTTAGTGCATCATTAATGTTAGGTAATCATCAAGAATAAAGGTTTCAAGGACATGGGCATAAAGAGAAACTTCAATAAGTTTTCTTATTTAGGGAAAGTTCAATAAGATTAGGGCACCTAGGGCTTATACAAAAGCCTTCCATACATCACACAAGTTAGGGAAAAATGTGGTAATCAAGGACTTGCCAATTCTAGGGTTTGTCATCATATAAATTCTTCATCTAGGGCATGCCCAAGGTTTTATCATATGGATGGACAATGCTAGGACATAGACCTAGGGTTTAATGATAACTTTATTATCTTGGACAATGTTAGGGCTTCTTAGGGTTTCCAAGATAAGGGCTACCAAGCAATAATGGTTAGGAAATTATTAAGGTTTTAGCCATCTTCAACAATGCCATATTGACATCAATGAAAACTTTGACCAACATCGCCTTCACGAGAGAACACATATTCAATCTGGATTTTCTTTTTAGAAATGGAAAGGGAGAACATAACAAAGTTTCCAAATGAGCCACTTCACTAAACTATTTGCATCACTTGATCAAGTTCTCTGGTAATTGAATGTAAGCAATGAATATAATTGAGGTAAAGTGATGTGCCCATGTGCAAACATAAATTAATTATAGATTTGTGTTAGTCTTTATACATTACATGCATATTAAATGTTATTTTTACATGTATATTAAATCCTATTTTTAAGGGGGGTTGGAATGTTAACATGTATTAGAAATATATTTACAAACCATTTTAAGTTTGCATGTTTAAACAACAAGTTCCTTTTGAATATTTGAAGAAAGGATATGGACTATTACAACAAAATCTAAAACCTCTGTGCAAAGCCTCACTATGTGACCTGGATGAAGTGCAAAAATGGGAGTGTCAACGCTGTCACCTTAACAACCACTCCCCTCGTTTTAGTGATGGACATAATCCAACGCAAAGGAGGCTACCCTAGTAGATCCTTGGGATTGAATAACCCATTAAAATTAAGAGTGCCCCCTAAGGGTTATACAATAATTTTCTACCAAAGGATAAAGATAGGAAATTAGGGTTTAAGGTGGGATTTAAGACTATTTTTAAAATTGGAATTCAAAGAATCCTATGGCTCTTCTAAAGGATTCGATCAATTAATAGAGGATCAAGTAGGTTCCTAAACACACATGATCAAGAAATTAGACTTGTCTACCATATACTAGCTTGAGAAATAAAAAATTGCAACAATATACTAATTTATCACAATAAAAAATTTAGCCTTGGAAACTATGATAATAAAGCGTACAATGAGGGCTAAGATAAAGAGTAAATGATATACTAGATTACAACAAGTTTGAATTGTCGAAGAGACATATAACAACAAATAAAGTCTTGAAATTAGACCCAATTAATGGTTGGAAAATGCACATTCACTATAGCCTTTACTTATCCAATTCACCCTAAACAATTCCTAAGCATAGGACATTAAAATATAAGTCAATAAATGCTTACTTATGATTTTTACAATAAAAATATATTTTATCCTAAAATAATTAAAAGTTTTATTTTAAGAGTATAATTAATTGTCACAAGAGAGAGAGGAACATTACCTTCTCAATCTAGGGTTAATGGAGTCTAGGAACACACAAACTTAGGGAAATTTTGAAGTAGATGTTGAAGAAAGTGTAACTAGGTTTGGTCTTCGTAAATGTAATTTTGATCTTTGTACTTGTAAAAGAAAATAAATATTATTTTTGTAATCTATAAAAATGAGTTTCTTGCTCATTGCATAGGTCTAGCATGTGTTAAAGTGTTATAGGAAAGTCAAAGAGTCAAAGTAAATGTTGAATACCCTTAAGGGCATGTTACACCATGTAAATATATGTATTAGAGTACAAGAAAGACCTCCAAGCAAAGTCACAAGCCTCCTCCATATGTCGGCCTCATTAAAAGGACTAATTCAAATCTCCAAAGACAAGTCGGCCTAAAGTGATCAAGTTGGTCCAAAAGAGGAGGAAAAACCACTATATATAAGGTCACTTGTCCTCACCAAAGTGTAGTAAGTCACCTCTAAAAACAACGAGGAAGAATGAAGAGAAAAGGGTGCGAAAAAGGAAGAAGAAAGTTGTCTCTCTTACAACGAAGGAGGGATAGAAGACCAAATTCATGACATATTTCAGGCCTGACTATAGTCACACGTTCAAAGAGAAGGAGGCTCAATCTGCTGTCATAACCAACCTCCTAGTACAGTCATACGAAGAGGCTTGGTTGGACTATAAAAAGAGTTCCAATTAGGCCTCTTACTCAAGCGAAGGAAGAGACTCTCAAGCTAAGGTAAGAGAGCATGTGAAGCAGCAATTCTTGAAGGTATCCTCCACACGCGCGAATAAAGGGAAGACATACTGTTGTTGTTCCATATTTGCAACCATAGTGAATAAAAGAGAGCTCGGTTGGATTAGTAACATGGTATTCTCCTTGATTAAGGAAGCATCTATCTCAAGCAAAGGAAGAGAAGAAGTATATATATTCTAGGGCATACAAACTAGTGCTACTACAATAAAGTTGTCAGTTGCCGGAAGGAGGAGGACGAAGTGCTGCAAGAGAAAGTGATCTCAGGAAAGGCTTGACTTGTGTTTGGAGGATATTCTTTTCAAGGGTCTAGGGTTTGGCATTTGTCAATTGAAGCTTCAATAAGAGAAACTTGCAGAAGGGTTTTCATCTCTAGGAGAGAGAGGTTTTGCCCTGGCTAAGAGCCAGCATCTTATGTTCTCTCTTTTTTTTTGGTAACTGGTTGATGAAGTAAGAGAACATACACTAATAATAATAAGAGAATATTGTGGTAATAAGAAAAAAAAGTACTTCACAATTTTTTTTATCATTGCTAGAACAATCTCATTATAACTTAAATGCCCTAGATCCTTCAACATGGTTTTAGAGCTAAGGTGACACAACAAGGAAGGGCATCTCAAGAACACATAGAAGAGTGAAGCATCAGGATCAAGAAGCAAAGGCATAAAAAGGTTGAAGCATATGATCTTCAAGCAATGGTTCCAGATCCATCAAAGACAAGGAGAATTACTATCTCGTCTCCTAGATCCATCAAGAAGGACTACCATTCTGGGAACAAATAAAGAAGAAAGGCTTCTATCTAAAGGCATCCACAAGAAGGCTCATTCAATAAGATTATCCATCATAAAAAAGAAAATCACTCTAGATCAAGATTCATCCTTAAAGGCCTCTACACATTGGGAAGTCTTCATCACCAAGCAATATCTCACAAGGCACCTTGAAGAAAGCATTTTGAAGATCTCTAAGATCCAGGAAGAAAAATCACCAAATCCTCAAAGAAGCAGAAAGACATCTTCATCACCAAATCTCTCAAATAATTATTTGTATGTCCTCTTCTGAACATATCAAAATGTCTTTTTGCAAGGAAAGCAACAAATTGGTTGGGACTTCTAATTTCCTTGCATGGAAAAAGAGGATTGATCTACTTCTCAAATAAAATGAACTTATGGACTACATCAAAGGGAGTGTCACTGTTCCTGCTAAGGAAAAAACTCAAGCCCTATCAAAGAATAATAAGGAAGAAACACGGGCTCAAAGGATTGTGATATAATCCATCAAGGACCCTCTCATTCCTTATATTTCCAAACTTGAAACATCTGAAGAAATCTATAATAAGATGGTGGAGCTATTCTCAGTTAGTACGTCTAGGGAAGTGATATCATTGCGTAATGAATTGTATAAGATGAAGATATCCAAGGAAGAAGGAATAGATCCATACTTCATGAAAATATCTAAGATGAGAGATCAACCACAAGAGCTAGGAGAAGTTATGTCTAACAAATAAATGACAACTGTGGTACCCAATGCACTACCTGAGGAATGGGGCAACTTTACATCAAGTATATATGCCAAGAAAGAAGCTACCCCACTAAGTGAACTTTTGCTCTCTATGAAAAATTGAGGAGGCTAGACTCAAAGCCAAAGATGATGTGGGATCAAAAGAGAAGGCATTTTTTGCTATGGCCAAGAGAAGAGGGAAATTTGGCAAGTTTGGTCCATAGATAAGGGGTAAAAGAGATATGTCCAAAATCCAATTCTTTGGCTGTCAAGAGTATGGACACTATAAGAAGGATTGTCCCAAATTTAAGAAGGACAAATATAAGAGGAAATGAGAAGAAGCTCACATCACCCAAGAGGAGAAAGAAGAAGATAAGAAGTAGAACAAGGAGGACCCTCCAACTCTATACTATGATTGAAATCAACATCTTCATATAATTCTTCTTTAAAATTTGTGGGTATCATAGGAGCATGTAGTTGTAGGATAGAATGCATGGTTTATGAAAATGGCATCTTCAGGAATATAGGAGCATTATGTAGAAATAACTCAGATAAAGATATTCATGTAGGAAGGATGTAGCCATTGAATGGTCTCATCAATGAAGAAAGGATTGATCATGATCAAGAAGAATAATCTTAGAAGGCCACTATCATCAACAAGAAAGAGCATTTGCAGAATGAGGACTATAAGGATCCTCCATTGGAATCTTCAATAAAAAGGTTCATGACTTTCACGAAAGGAATATGTCTTGATAGGAATCCTACTTATGGGTATTCAAGAAAGGATGATAAGTAGGCTAAGAAATATGTAGCAAAGCAAAGAAGAATGATATTATCTCAATCAAGGAAGCTATCAAAGGAAGTTGAAATGATCAAAGAACTAAGATGAGGTATGTATGCATCTATGTTTTTAGTTTAAAAGGCCATGTCATCATATGCATTAATGAGAATAGGGAATGACCCTAAAAAGGATGGTCAAGAATAGGGAAAATCTCTTTCAATAAGGATATGCTCGAAGACACGATTCACACACAGATGAAGGTCGACATGAAGAAATGTCTTCATAAGGAGTATGAGGTGGTTGACTAAGCAATCTATAAATAAGCATATGGGCAAAGAGATTGGGGATAAAAAGGACACCATGGACACTAGGAATCAACATCCAACATATTTGTTAAAGGCATCTCCTAGAAGAAGGCACAAGAACTCCGACAAAGGCGGAAAAATATCAAAGGACCCTTGACACCTGAAAAACCCTTGGAGAAGTGAAAAAGTAGGATGCTAACGATTCAAGTCAACAAGATGTCATGATAGAAATCCATCTCGCAAGGTGCTATTTGATTTAATGTTATACTTTGAATTCTTGAACAATGTCTAGATAGGTTCATGCAGGGCTACTAGAACAAGACTTGTAAGTACAAGTAAAACTAAGCATTCATGTGATGGATGGAAACTCCTAAAAAAAAAAAGGATGAGGAAGAAGTAGCCACATGACAAAGGTTTCAGATATATATCAAAAAGACCACTTTCCATGAAGAAAAAACATGTCATGAAAAACCAAGAAGGAAAGTGATCAATGGATGATGCCCTACAAGGAAGAAGCTTGAATGAACTTCATGACATCAAGAAAGAAATTGATCAAGCAGCTGAAGGTCCCATAAGAAGAAAGTTTTTCATGTATAGGAGAGTCCCTAGTTAATAGGGAGCTCTGACAAATCCCTGATTAAGAGGCATCTTGGGCAAATTCCTATTAAGAGGGAGCTTGGGTACATTCCTTCATAGGAATGGGCATATCTTCCCTAGATGAGAGGGAGAGATAGACACGACATTATTGTCTTCACTTTGGAAGAAAGAATGGAGGAATGGCTAATCATCTCGCATCTGATACTCTTTGAGGATGTGTAGGGCATCCAAGATAAGAGTAGGCAATAGGTTTGAGGGTTGGGAACCCAAGACAAGAATAATCCTAGAAGGTCATACTCAGTGAACACCCGGGTGGGTATGTACCTTGAGAGACAATGATGAAGGTGTTTATAGTCATTGGTCTCACCAACATTGTGCTCTGATCTATTGAGAGATAGAGCTGTCAGTCAAGGCCTTGCTATGGAAACAATGTTAGTTACTATGATGCTATAACAGATGGATTGACAATCCGATTCTCTTATGTGAATTCTTCAGATTGAAAATGGCCAAACACCTTGTAATGATTTATGAATAAATCCCTATTTAAGAGGGAGTGTTGAAGAAAGTGTAACTAGGTTTGGTC
Organism: Pinus taeda; assembly: GCA_000404065.3. Classification (NCBI taxonomy): domain Eukaryota; kingdom Viridiplantae; phylum Streptophyta; class Pinopsida; order Pinales; family Pinaceae; genus Pinus; species Pinus taeda. Next base: position 132,706 of record APFE031100659.1, read on the forward strand.
TTCATAAATGTAATTTTGATCTTTGTACTTGTAAAAGAAAAGAAATATTATTTTTGTAAATTCTAAAAATGAGTTTCTTGCTCATTACATAGGTCTAACACGTGTTAAAGTGCTATAGGAAAGTCAAAGAGTCAAAGTAAATGTTGAAGACCCTTAAGGGCATGTTACACCATGTAAATTTATGTATTAGAGCCAAGAAAGACCTCCAAGCAAAGTCACAAGCCTCCTCCATATGTCAACCTCATAAAAAGGACTAATTCAAATCTCCAAAGACAAGTCGGTCTAAAGTGATCAAGTCGGACCAAAAGAGGAGGACAGACCACTATATATAGAGTCACTCGTCCTCACCAAATTGCAGTAAGTCACCTTTGAAATCAACGAGGAAGAAGGAAGAGAAAAGGGTATGAAAAAGGATGAAGAAAGGTGTCCCTCTTACAACAAAGAAGGAGGGATAGAAGACCAAGTTTATTGTAGGTTTTAACCCCGTACAAAAATTACTTGCATACGAATTCTAAGAACATAAAATAAACAATGCGAGAACATAACACATAAAACAAATAAACATAGAGGTTTTCCCTTGGATCCCAAAACCGAGACTACCATATTGATTATTCATTATGTTCCTTTCAATGTTACAATGCATATATATACATGCTGAAGCATCCAATACCATGGACCGAAAACCATCGCGCCCAAAACCATGTGCGGAAACCATGCACAAAACCATAGGTAGGTCTGCCCACCTAATATAGGGTCCAATTTTTTCCCCAAGGCACTTCCCCAAACCCCGTAGAGGGGGCCTAACTGCCCCCCTCAAACCCCCTGTGACCCCTCTGTTGTGCAATCGGTGCAAAAAAGGGGGGGCTCTGCCCCCCCTCTAACCCCCTGTGACCCCTTTGTTGTGCAATCGACGCAACAAAGGGGGGGCTCCACCCCCACTCTAACCCCTCGATTAACTAGGGCAGCTAGTCGTGGAAAGAATATAACACAACCCAAAATTCTCCCACTTGTTGTTTTCTTTCCATAGGGGGGACACATGAGAGCTTAGTCATTTATCCAACCCTGCAACACCCATTGTTTCTCTACACCAAGAGAACTTTTCAGAGCTCACAAATTTTTCAATGCATCTGCAATATTCTTCAAAGTGTCCACCTTTACCAGCAACACCTTTTTGTTTTTTATCATATCCCTCACAAAGTGATACTGAACATCAATGTGCTTTGTCTTTGAATGATAAGCATGGTTCTTTGTCAAGAAAATTGCACTTTGGCTGTCATAGTCTATCCTTATAGCTCGTTGTACTAACCCCATACTTGAACACAATCTCCGCAACTAAACTGCTTCCTTTCTTGCATGAGTGGCTGCCATGTATTCTGCCTCTGTATTTGATAGTGTCACTACAGATTGTTTCTTACTCATCCAACTAACTGCGTCTCCAAATAGGTTAAACACATACCCACTTATAGATATTCTCTTATCCAGATCTCCAGCATAGTCTACATCAACAAAGCCACGAATATCCAAAACTCTATCCAATCCTGGTCTTCCTTGGTAGCACAAACCATAATCACTAGTTCCATGCAAATACTTGAAAACCCACTTCACTGTTGTCCGACACTCCTTCCCCGGTTTTGACCTAAACCGGCTCAATACTCCCACTACATGTGTAATGTCTGGTCTATTACATACCATCACATACATTAGGATACCAACTCCACTTGCATATGGAACATGGGACATGTCCTCATCCTCTTCTTGTGTCTTGGGACACTGTTCAGTAGATAACTTTACACCTACATGAATAGGAACCTTCATCGGTTTACTATCCTGCATATTAAACCTCTACAGTATTGTCTTGACATACTTCCTCTAGTTTAACCAGAGCTTCCTCTTTTCTCGATCTCTTTTAATTTCCATGCCCAAAATATAGTTTGCAGCACCAATATCTTTCATGTCGAATTTGGAGGACAATTGGGTCTTCAAATCCTAGATAATTTCTCTGTCATTTCCAACCATCAACATATCATCCACATATAAGACCAGATAAATAACACAGTCACCAATTAATTTAAAATACACACAGTGATCTACTTTGCTTCTAGTGAAGCCAAGTCCCCATATAAATGTATCAAATTTCTGATACCACATCTTTTGTGACTGTTTTAACCCATTCAAAGACATTTTTAACTTGCATATCAATTCTTTCTTACCATTCACCGCAAAGCCTTCAGGATGCTTCATGTAGATCTCCTCTTCCAGATCCTTGTGAAGAAATGATTTCCTCACATCCATCTGTTCTACCTCAAAATGAAAAGTAGCGGCAACAGATAAAGCTAATCTAATAGAAGATACCTTGGCAACACGAGAAAAAATATCACCAAAATCAATTCCCGACACCCGGGAATAACCTTTTGCTACCAACTGAGCTTTGTATTTCTCCACCTTTCCTTTTGCATTTATATTCTTCTTGAACACCCATTTGCTGCCAATGGGTTTCCTTCTAGCCAGAAACTCCACCAAATCCCAAGCGTCATTTTTGTGCAAAGATGCCATTTCATCAACCATGGCCGCTTTCCAGAGTTTTCCATCCTCCGAATCTACTGCTTCCTTCACAGTTCTGGGATCATCATCAGTAATAGATAAAGAAAAATTTGAACATAACGCAGATGGAATATACCTTTCTGGCTGCCTTCTTTCTCGAACTGTTCTTCTCACAACAAAGTTTGTGGATGTTCATCTTTTGATTCCTCTTCTGCTATAGAGTTTGATTCTTCCTCCTTTAGCTCAAACTCTATCTTCTCAGGTTCCTTTGGTTGGAATTCATCTTTAATAACATCTTTCACCTCTCTGAACACCACATCTTGGTTGTACACAACCTTCCTTATTACTAGGTTCAAAAGTTTATAACCCTTTAAACCATCCTTATACCCAATAAAGATGCACTTTTCAGATTTACTATCCAACTTTGTTTTCTCTCCTTTGGAACATGTACATATGCATCACATCCAAATACCCTCAGATGTGAAAGAGAGGGTTTTTTACCAGTCCATACCTCTTTTGGAGTCTTATCCTCCAACGCTGATGAAGGTGATCCGTTGACCAGGTAACATGTTGTCTCCCCTGCCTCTGCCCATAATTCCTGTCCTAACACAACACCACTGAGCATGCTTCTTTCCTTTTCCATCAACGTCTTGTTCATTCTTTCTGTAACTCCATTTTTCTCAGGTGTGTATGGAGTAGTCTTCTACCGTGATATACCACACTTCTTATAGAATTCTTCATATTCCTTCTTGCAAAAATCTCCACCATTATCTGTCCTCAACACCTTTATCTTCTTCTCTATCTGGTTTTCCACTAAAGCCTTAAATTCTTTAAACCTGTCAAAGACTTCAAATTTATTCTTGAGGAAATATATCCATGTATTCCTTGAGAATTCATCTATAAATGATACATAGTACACAGACTTACCCAATGATGGAACTTTCATAGGTCTAAACACATCACTGTGCACAAGCTCTAATATCTGTTTCGCTCTCTTACCACCAGAGGGGAAACTCACCCGATTCTACTTCCCATATACACAATTTTAACATATTTCAAAACCTAGAGAGCTATTAGTCATACCTTCTACCATACCTTTACCATGAAGTATTTAAAGGCCCTTCCCTCCAATATGTCCAAGCCTTTGATTCCATAGCATGGTTTTTTCTCCAGAGACCACTAGATTTTCTGCGCCACTTTCATGAACCACATAACTATTGCACGCATCAACAATAGTGCTACCTTGCAGCTTGTACAAAGTTCCAATCCGAACTCCCCGCATCAATACCAGTGATCCCCGAACCATCTTGCAAGTATCCTTCTCCAACACTATTTTTACACATGCATCATCCATCTTTCTTACAAAAATCAGATTTTTGGCCAACACAGGAATATGCAGAACACCCAGAAGTGTTCTAATCCTTCCACCTTGCAAATTCAACTTAACTTTTCCGTGACAAACGATTTTAGCCTACCTGTCATCCCCCAAAAAGACATCACCACCATCATATTTCTCATACTCACAGAACCACTCTCTATGGGGAGTGAAGTGAAAGGACGCACTTGAATATATCAACCATGCCTCATGATCTACATGTGTACTTGAAGAAGCCAAGTACACATCCCCACCTTCATCTGATGTGGTTTTTGCCTCTACAGAAGGAACATCATAAGATCCCTTTACTTTGTCAGGAGCTTTAGATTTACAGTCCCTTTTGTAGTGCCCTTCCTTTCCGCATTTCCAGCACACCTTTACAGGTTTTCCTAGAGATTTAGATCTCCCTCTAGATTTAGATCTCCCACTTGATGACTTATTTTTGTTTCTTTTCTGGGACCTTCCTCATATAGACAAGGCATCACCATTCCGTCTCTCCATATTTTTCCATCTTATCTCCTCTGTTAGTAAGGATGAGACTATTTCATCAAACTGCAAGGGAGTTGCATTGCTACCTATTGAAATAACCAAACTATCCCACGAATCTGGTAGAGAGCAACAAAAATTGATGCACTTATCTTCATCTGAAATTTTAATATCAACATATAATAAAAGACTTACCACAATGTTAAATGTGTTCATATTCTCTTTCATCGAGTCCCCATATTTAATCCTCAGGTTATACAACTTTTTTCGTAGGAACAGTTTATTCACCAGAGACTTAGATTGGTACAAGGTCCCTAACTTGTCCCGCAAAGCCTTAGCCGTAGCTTCTCCTGATACATTCAACAATACTGAATCTAAGACACACAATCGTACTGTGCTCTTTGCCTTCTGATCCAACTTCTTTCATTCTTCATTGGACACCCTTCTTGGTTTAGTACTCAGATCTACCACAATCCACTGATCTTTATCTACCAACAGATCCTCCATCTTGAGTTTCCATAACTAAAAACTCTGACCATTAAATTTCTCGATCTTTATATTTCCACTGCTCGCCATCTTCTTTTACCACCAGAATCGATCCCGCAAATCTCCCACTAAATAGGGTCTACCACAGGCCAGAGTGAAACCCCTCAATAAAAAACGCTCCCCCTTTAAGCCAAAACAACTCTGATACAAAATGTAGGTTCTAACCCTATACATAAATTACTTACATATGAAATCTAAGAACAGAAAATAAACAATGCGAGATAATAACACATAAAACAAATAAACACAAAGATTTTCCCCTAAATCCCAAAACCAGGACTATCATATTGATTTTTCATTATGTTCCTTTCAATGTTACAATACATATATCGCGCCCAAAACCATGTGCGAAAACCATGCACAAAACCATAGGTATGTCTGCCAACCTAATATAGGGTCCAAAAACATTTTCCCCTGGGTGTTGCCTTGGACCCTGTATAGGGGGGCTAACCACCCCCGTCAAACCCCCTGTGACCCCCCCACTACGCAATTGGCACAATGAAAGGGGGGCTCCACCCCCCTCTAATCCCCCGGTTAAATAGAGCAGCTAGTCGTGGAAATAATATAACACAACCCAACATTTACAAGGCATATTTCAGGCCTAATTACAGTCACACATGCGAAGAGAAGGGGGCTCAATCTGCTATCATAACTAACCTCCTAGTACAATCATGCAAAGAGGCTTGGTTGGGCTAGAAAAAAAGTGCCAATCAGGCCTCTTACTTAAGCGAAGGAAAATACTCTCAACCGAAGGTAAGCGAGCATGTGAAGCTACAATTCTTGAAGGTATCCTCCACACGTGCGAAGAAAGGGAAGACATATTTTTGTTGTTCCAGATTTGTAACCACAATGAATAAAAGAGAACTTGATTGGGTTAGTAACAATGTCTTATCCTTGATTAAGGAAGTCTCTATCTCAAGAAAAGGAAGAGAAGAAGCATATCTCTTCTAGGGAAAAAAAACTAATGCTGTTGCAGTAAAGTTGTCAATTTCTGGAAGGAGGACGAAGTGCTATAAGAGGAAGTGATCTCAGGAAAGGCTTGACTTGTGCTCGGAGGATCTTCTTGCCAAGGGTATAGGGTTTGGCATTTGTCAATTGAAGCTTCAATAAGAGAAACTTGCAGAAGGGTTTTCCTCTCTAGGAGAGAGGGGTTTTGCTTTGGCTAAGAGCCAACCTCTTGTGTTCTTGCCTCTTTTATTTTGGTAACTATTTGATGAAGTAAGAGAACACACACTGATAATAATAAGAGAAGATTGTGGTAATAATAAAAATAAAAATTACTTCACAAATTTTTATAATTGCTATAAGAATCTCATTATAACTCAAATGCCCTAGATTCTTCAACAATAGATACAAGACTCAAAAGGACTATGGAAATTTAACCTACTTACTCTAGGATTTTCAATCAAGGCTCTCAATTTTCAAAGATGAACTAAGGGAAGAAGCTAAACTTGCTACTTCCTAAGATAAGAAGGGTTTATTTAAAAATGATAATGAAACAAATATTATGATAACATGCTTAATACTTAATTACATTCATCTAATAATACATTAACCAAGATAAATAAGTTAACGTACTAGGTTTACCATGCATTCATCCAAGCTTCACCATAAGCATCTATAAAAAGAGATCAAATCCACGCTCATGAATTCCGCAAGAAAGTCACTCAACTAGTGCTCCATAACAAACTAGAGAAAAGTAGAAAGCCAAGAGATAAATGTCTCTCAAGTTGTGTAATGAACATAACACTTCCCTTTATATACTAGGAAACCAAGCTCTTTAACTCAAATTAGGCTAAAATCCCCTAAAATTTACAAATCCATGATACAAGCTGAATAGATCATCAAGATGACCCCCAAAAATGCAATGATAAAACATGAAAATCCCCCTAAAAAAGGACATGCATGTGAGCGTATAAGCCTAAAAAGGATGACATCATCCTTGAAAGACATGTATCTCCATCAAAAGGCATAATGAATAGTCTAAGGGGCATGCCTCCTCATTAAATGTCATGTCTCATCATCAATAGGTATCATCTCAAGCCCAACACAATCCTCCTTAAGCCATATGTCATGCAATGATGTACCACCTCATCATGTGGGAGAAACGTCCAAGCTCCAATGGGAAACATCCAAGGTGCCAAGGGTGGAGAAGGGTATTTGGAGGTGCTCCATGTCACCATGAAGTTTGAAACTATCCATCAAATATGCAACATCCATCATGAAGAGGAAGGATCTTTAAGGGGGTGTAATCATCAAGAATATGAGAAGCATTATCAATGTCCTCCAAAGGACCATGATCAAGTTTATATCATCATTGAGTAAAGTTTCAAGGAATCAAGTAAGATCGATTTGCATGGATACAAGAGTAAGTGAAGCATAAAAAAGTAAGCCATATTCAACGTTAAATACATGTAAGTATATCACACAAAGTATGTTGTTAAAACCTCACTTCCTATACAATATTAAGACCTTATACAAGTTGTCATATTTAGGCATGGGAGGATCATCAAATGACCTTATTAGGTGCTTCCAACCCTAGCTGAAGAAACAACTCCTAGATTGTCCCTTCAATCAATATATGTGAACGTGTGGGGTGAACTTAACAATATGTGTCATATTCTTATACTAAGTTATGCAATACCATCATCCATGAGTTCCTTTGTGAAAGAAGTGCTTCCATTGCTTGAGTTATCATTTCGTTGTCAATATTTTTTTCACCCTTAGCCCTTTTCTTTGCTTATGTTGGCTTGCTTAGAAATATCTCATTAATCTACCTTTTATATGGTCATTTTATTTATCATAGGGGTTGGAATTTTTTCTTTAATTCCCTTTTACTTTGATAGGCACTGTATGCATGGGACTAGGGTGATGCCCTCACATGAGGTGGTAATGCTCACATTATTCTTAGCTATTGATTCTACTTTCATCCCTTGGAACTTTTGTGAATTTTAATAATAGACATATGCTTCTAATTTCTTTATTTCTACATTTGTATCAACCTATAGGAATTTCAAAGCCCCTCTTCTCATAGGATAATGAAAATAGGGAATTGATAAAAGTGACTGACAACAGCCAAACAAAAGAAAGGACAATGGGCCAGGAACAACTGGAAAGTGTCAAGTATGGAAGGATGCAGACATGATGCCTCTATTAAGGCATCCTTTTCATGCCCCTCCTAGATAGTGAAAGCAAATCCCTAATGTGCATGCACTTTACTATAAGGTCTTATGACCACCAAGGTGAAATAAGGAAACAATTATATCTTCCAAGCATCATGATCCACAATATAATTTCAACCCATTATCCTTCTTTAAATGCCTAAATCATTAAAATAAGCACATTGTGTGAAACAATGGCGAATTTACCTCATGATTGTTAACCTACCTTCATCGAAGGAGCATGCTAGTCAAGTGGATGAGTTGACCAAAGAGTTAGTGAGAGGCATATAACAAGTTTCTATTTGAGGATCATGTGAGGATATTGGAAATTTGCATGGAGCATGCTAGTCAAGTGGATGAGTTGACCAAAGAGTTAGTGAGAGGCATATAACAAGTTTCTATTTGAGGATCATGTGAGGATATTGGAAATTTGCATCATGGGATAACATGTTTCTCCTATGGTTACCCATGTATATGCATGGGTAACATCTAGCTCCAACTAAGGGACATGTGCTCATCGTAGATCACACAAAACCTTAAAATATTTGGTACTCAAGGCCTATAACTTGCATCACTTTATCAATTTTGCTAGATTGTAAAAAACAAAGGCATCACTACTAAAGTAACAAAGTGATACATTCACCCTAGAATATGAAATATTATAAAACTACATGTCATAAACATATTCTAGGCCAACTTTCAAACTTTAATTTAAAAAAATATATATAAATAAGCAAATAATAAAATAAAATCAACATGATATAAATCAAGGATGAAAAATCAAGACACATAACACACAACTTACCTACACTAGTTCATGTAAGATAGTTCAAGTGTCAATCAAGTATCGAATGGGAAATAAGTTTTAAGAAGCTGTCCATTAGCATGTAAAGGTAACTTCTCTCCATCGAGGTCAATCAAATGGTATGAATTTATCACCATTTTTACTTGAATTTTATATGGTCCTTTCCAAAAACTATCAAACTTCTTGTGCATACCTAGTTTCGCTTATTTTTTTTGTAAATTTTGGTAGCTAGGGAGAAATCCCCTAGTCCTCCCTCCTAATTGAGCGAGAAAATAAAATGAATATATTTATTTATTGAGAATAATCAATTGTGATCACTCACCAAGTCAGTCTTAAACCTTGGAGGGGAAATTATTTAATAAAATTCAAAATTTCAAATTCAAGTTAGCTTGGAAAAAATTTGTGTCCTTTCGAACCCTCAAACAACAATAAATATTGTATTGTGTTAGTCTCTTTGGCACAATAAATTCATGCTTCTTTGAAATTTTGTTAGGTCCAAAATTTCAGATGGTGATAGGTCTCTTGTTCATCTACAAGACTCTCACTCTTGGTATATAATCACTGTAGTGGTTCATGGCTCTTGCATAGCTACAAAACCTCACACTGTCTATAGATGTTTCATATATGCCACATGTCAAGTCGGCTTGGAAAAAACTCGTGTCCTTTCGGACCCTCAAACAACAATAAATATTGTATTGTGTTAGTCTCTTTGGCACAATAAATTCAGACTTCTTTGAAATTTTGTTAGGTCTGAAATTTCAGATGGTGATAGGTCTCTCGTTCATCTACAAGACTCTTGATTTTGGTATATAATCACTGTAATGGTTCATGGCTCTTGCATACCTACAAATCCTCGCACTGTCTATAGATGTTTCATATATGCCACATGTTTCTCACATCTGCTACTGGGTTTTTGTTACAATTTATACCCTCACATATGTCATAAGCCTTATGCTATAGGTCTATGCTCCCATGTCTGTGACAAGGATTTTGTCACGGGATTATATGTGTGTGTGTGTGTGTGTGTTCTCACATGACAATTCAATATGGTGATGAGATGAATCTCACTTGGAATTTTTATTTGGAGACTCTAACATGGTATTAACATATAATGGTCTCACTGTATGGAATTCATCACATCTATGTATGGTCACTGTAACGACATCTTATCACATTTCTATATGGTCTCACTATGGCATATGATCACATCATTGTCTAGTCTCACAATTATGGTTCCTCTACACTCTCTACATTATGGTTGTTCCTATGCAATATTGTTGGCACCAATAATTTGTATCAATACATAGTATATATGTCATATTCCTCTGTGATCTGTATGGCTTTGATGGGTCATTGTATGGGCATACTTCTCTGCTATGATATCTTTGCGTTACATTCCCATGGTTTCTCTGCATTCATCTATGACCAGTATTGACATAACAATATTGGTATAGTTGAAATCATTGTTCCTACGTGATATGAATAGTATATTTGCACAGTATGCATGATTTCATATACTAAGACCTTAACAATATGACCTAGCAATGACATAGCATTCTAGCACCATGAAGTCTGTACTAACAATATTACTATGATTCAATTATAACACGGATGTGACAATAATGTATATATAGTGGAAATATGTCAGTGAAATATATAACAATGATGAAAACATTGACAAGACCTAACTTGGGTTCCCTAGATATGATAGAGATTAGTGTTGTAGTGATGTGATCATGCATGAAAGTTCCCTAGATGATGATCTTGCTTATAATGGAATTCCTTTTGGATGTGTCTCATATCATTCACAAACATAGTTTTGAATTACTTTAGATTGGTCCTAGGTGGCCTGATATGATTTATGATGTCTCATGAAGTTGTACTTTGTATCTCAGCTGAAACATTGATGAAATATAATAGAAGAAGAAAAAATGATTGTGGGTTTTCCCCCTTGTGGGGTTTTTCCTTGGTCCCCAACCAAATTCTAGTGTCTCTATTTGTATATGCTGTTCTTTTGATGTTCCTTTTATTGTTCCACTACATTGTTGTTGATATTGTTCTTTCTACATAATTTCTAATAATGTAATGATGTTATTGGGTGAATGCAATATAAATGATGAAAAGTTGGTTTATGCATTTATCAAAAGCAAAGAACAATTTATCCCTATAGAAAATTAACATGGTATCAAAGATGGGCCGAAGAAAAGTCATTGAGATCACCCTTGTGAAGACACTGTAGAGGGAATCAAGTGAAGATGTCAAAGACCTAAAAGAATTCTAGGGTTAAAAGGAAACCCTAGGAAACCTGGTTATTAGGGTTTGGTGGATAACATGAGGTTAGGGTTTGGAAGAAACCCTGGAGTGTAAAGGGCATGGAAATGATAAAGGCTTGAGCTCTACAAGTCTTAGAATGATTAGTAAGAAGTTATTTCAACACTCGCGATAGCTTCAATGTATCCTTAGATGGGTTAGTCTTAGTTGGGCCAGATAGCTGATGAAGATGATTGAAAATATTGAAGGCAACATTGACATATGGATGATGGATAGTTATGAATCTTAAAGGTTGGTTCAAGAGGGAGTTGATCACCTCTCGTTAATGATAAGTACCTTCTAAACTTATGTTGTCTCTTTATGACATTGATCTTGTCTATATTTATTATTTTGATTATTTATTATCCTTCCTACATGAATATTTGATTATTTCTAACTTCTTGATGAATATGTGATTAGATTATCCTTTTAGGATCATATCGATGATAGCTAGTGCAGGAAGAGGAAGTTGGTATAGGAATATGAAGCTAAAACAAGAAAAAGAACCCGATGCAAGTTTCTTTTGGGCATATGCGAGATGACAAAGTGTATATGCTACAAGTTTCTAAGGTATCCAAATATTACAAGTTATGTATAGTATAACTATTTAACTGCAACATTGGGATGGAAAGTTAAGCCCTGAGGTAGGACTAGAATATTTCCCTTCAAAAAAGCCTTGATTTATATAGTACTCTTGTGTAATGCATGCCACTCATATACATATGTGAGTAAATTTGATTCTCGATACATGTGATAACCTATGCACTTTATAGTTTAAATCTTGTCGATATTTGGATATTCTGATTTTGTCTAAAGATGAAGCATAGCTAGAAACATTTTCTTTGATATACAGTAACTTGATACTATTAAAAATGCTTGTAATGAATATGGTAACCCTGATGGAAATAATGTGGTTATAGGATTGATACTCATGATCTACTGAATATCTTCTTGTCAGTATTTATAATTCTTTAACACCTATGATGTGGTAAATTTAATGGATTCCATGATGTTATGACTTTGATGGAAATGATTGTATAACATGATAGAGATGTGATATTAAAGGGAGGTACACTTGCCAACTACTCTAATTATATGAAATTAACACTTGATAAATGATTGATGACATATACATGTATGATGGTAAATCCAAATTGAAATAGTTTATGATGACTTGTCATGAGAGTTTGATATAGTTTGAATTCACGATCTAATATACGATAGTCTTGTGTGAACAAATATGGTTATGCCCTGAAGAAACAATGATCTTGAGGCATGCTAGTAATATGATAGACAAGTTTAAGTCTTGATTTATGATGACTGAAGAGGCTTCCCATTTAGAGGGAGAGACCCTTGATGAGATCCCAACACGAATTATTTAATGATTATAAAATTAATGCCACCTCAGGTGTTTTGAGGTGTATGAATATAAGTCTCATGATTTTAGATTGAAAAATCCTTGTGGACACGAATTGATGAACATATGATGTTGTTGAAGGTATTTATTTGTTTATTAATATTATATGCTAATATTTCATTGATGATAGTATTTGTTTACACAAGCAATTTCAACATCCATGTCTCATGTAGAAGTGTAGTAGAGGACTTCCTTGTTAGAGGAAGTGTATTGTCAAAAACATGACATGATGAATTACATTGATGGATTATTGTTACTAGATTTGGTGGATCTTTTAATGAGCAATGTTCCCTTGTATTTCATGCACCTTGAGCTAAATAGAGTCTGAACATATATAGCTGGGTCAAAGACATATTCATGGATTGAGAGAATGTTGTTGTATGAGACAAGCTTAGGCTCGTGGTTATTGTCTCCCTGTGTGAGAGGGAGAAAGGATGAATATGGTATCATTTTCTTTATGATATGTATTTTCTATAACAAAATATTTGATTTTATTTCCTTCATGAATAGGAAGACAGAGAAATGCTACTCAAAAGTATTGCATAAGGTAGTGTGGTTGAACTCTTTAATCAATTGTTTGATCCAATAACAAATATGAGCACTTTGATATGATCTTCAGAGAGGATATTAGATTGATAGATGTCACCCTCTCGAGTAAGGGTCCCAGTTGATCGAGAAGATTGAGTTATGCTCTCCCCCCCTGTTTTCACTCACAAGGAGAGGAATTGAGACTAAGAGCTCTTGGGGTTGAGGTATATCTGGACAATAGGATGGTTGTGATCCTTACCTTTGTGGTAATTAATATATCGCCTATTGTCACCATAGGGTGTGCATGATCCTTGTCATTTATGACAAGTGGGGTATCTCCACTAATCATGATTGACATAGTATACCCCAATATGCATCCTACCCACAAGAAGGGCGTGTTGGTATTGCCTCCCCATCTAGCCAATGGGTTGAGATTACTTGAGATGGTGTGATCCTTGCATATCAAGTTGTATCTCACTCAATTATAGATGATGTAGGTGTTATACCACTTGACTCTTCAGGGTAAACTTGGGAAGATCGACAAACATGGGGATGGTTGTGATCTCTACCATATATGGAAATTTTGGTCTCACATTTTGATTAGACAACAGGATGGATGTGATCCTTGCTGGTAGATGGATATTTCCCAATTGTCACTAAATGATAGGATGGATGTGATCTCTACCATATATGGTAAGTTTGGTCTCTCCTTTTGACTAAAAAACAAGATGGATGTGATTTTTTTTGGTACATGGATATCGCCTACTATCATTGGATAGAGGGTAGTAGCTTGAGCTCCCCTATGATTCTTCCTCTTTATATTCGAGATTATTCATCAGATGGAGATGGGTAGAGATGAGACGAGACAAGATGTGACATGATAACTATGATGATTCTTCTTTAGATGACCAAATTAATTATTTGATATAGGATGGAAGCATGATGCTCCCCTATGATGATGATTGAGTTGATCTAGGGTGGTAGTTGGAGATCCATTATGATGTGGGTTGAGCTGGTCTCCCTAATTATGATGTGGATTGAGATGTGCTCCCCTATGATTCCTCTTCTTATTATTATTATTCTTCTTCTATTAGATCAAGATTGTTCAGATGATGATCAAAGGAAATTGAGATGAGATGTGATGAGATGGTTGTTTTGTGGATATAACAGATATGGGAGTCATGAGACTTGACCTAAATACATGTAGGTTTTGGAGGGATTATCTCCCCTACTATTGGTTATGGGTTCCACTTATTTTATGACACAACTCATATCAATGATAAAACTATCTATATTTCATATGATTGAGATATATTCACTCGAGATACGTCATGATGCTGCATCCTTGATGGTCTTTGGCTTGGTTGATGGAATTCTTCTCTAATTGAGAGGAAGATGAAATAGGGATTGAGTATCCAATAAGGACCTTCCCTTATTGAAATAGGATCCCATATGATAACTGTCTTTCTATGATATATATTAAGATAAGATGATCCTCCAGATACTTTGATTTGTTGCAGTGACTGAATGACCTTGGGATTACTCCCTAATTGAGAGCGAGTGTTAATTTCGGTAGCTAGGGAGAAATCCCCTAGTACTCCCTCCTAATTGAGCAAGCAAAGAAAATGAATATATCTATTCATTGAGAATAACAAATTATGATCGCTTGCCAAGTTGGCCTTACACCTTGGAGGGAAAATGATTTAATAAAATTTAAATTTTAAAATTCAAGTCAACTTGGAAAAAAGTCGTGTCTTTTCGGACCCTCAAACAACTATAAATACCCTATTGTGTTAGTCTCTTCGGCACAAGAAATTCAAAATTCCCTGCAATTTCATTAGGTATGAAATTTTGGATGGTTAAAAGTCTCTTGCTCATCTACATGAAGTCTCTTACTCTTGGTATATAACCATTGCAATGGTTCAGGGCTCTTGCATACCTATATGACCTCACATTGTCTACAAATGTTTCATATATGCCACAGGTTTCTCACATCCACTACAAGGTTTTTCTTGTAGTTTATACTCTTGCATATGTCATAAGCCTTATGCTACAGGTCTATGCTCTCATTAATGTGACAAACCTTTTGTTAAATTATTATATATATGTGTGTGTGTGTGTGTGATCTCGCATGACAACTCAATATAGTGATGAGATGAATCTCGCTTGGGATTTATGTTTGGAGACTCTCACATGGTATTAAAGTATAATGGTCTCACTATATGGAATTAATCGCATCTATGTATGGTCATTATAATTACATCATATCACATCTCTATATGGTCTCACTATGACATATGATCACATCATTATCCAGTCTCACAATTATGGTTCCTCTACGTTCTATGCATTATGGTTGCTCCTTTGCGATATTGTTGGCACCAATACTCTATATAATACATAATATACATGTCATATTTCTCTGTGATGTGTATGGTGTTTATGGGTCAATGTATGGACATACTTCTCTGTGCTATTTATATGGAATCTCTGCGTTATATTCCCATGGTTTCTCTGTGTTCATCTATGACCAGTATTGGCATAATAATATTAGTATGGTTGACATCATTGTTCCTAAGTAGTATGAATGGTATCCTTGCACAATGTGTATGTATTCATATGCTGAGACCCTAATAGTATAACCTGTCAGTGACACAATGTTCCAACACCATGAAGTTTGTACTAACAATATCGCTATGATTCAGTTATGACATGGATTTGACAGTAATGTATATACAATGGCAATATGTCAGTGAAATATATAACAATGATGATAACATTGGCATGAACTAACTTGGATTCCATAGATATGATAGAGATTAGTATTGTAGTGATGTGATCATGCATGACAGTGCCCTGGATGATGATCTCACTTATAATGGAAACCCTCTTGGATGTGTTTCATATTGTTCACAAATGTAGTTGTGAACTACTTTGGATTGATCCTAGGTGGCATGATATGATTTATGATGTCTCATGAAGATTTACTTTGTATCTTAGTTGAAATATTGATGAAATCTAATAGACGAATAAGAATTGATTACGGGTTTCCCCCTTGTGGGGTTTTGCCCTGGTCCCCGACCAAATTTTGGTGTC
Source organism: Pinus taeda (assembly GCA_000404065.3). Lineage (NCBI taxonomy): Eukaryota > Viridiplantae > Streptophyta > Pinopsida > Pinales > Pinaceae > Pinus > Pinus taeda. Next base: position 148,971 of record APFE031100659.1, read on the forward strand.
TCTATTTGTGTATGCTTTTCTTCTGATGTTCCTTTTATTGTTCCGCTGCATTGTTGTTGATATTGTTATTTCTACATAATTGGTAATGATGTAATGATGTTATGGGGTGAATGAGATATAAATGATGAAAGTTGGTTTATGCAATTATCAAAAGAAAATATCAATATAGCCATATAGAAAATTAACATTTTCCCATAACAAGACCATATCCCCATATTAAAAATATCTATTTCTCACCATTTGATCAAATTATCCTTTATTTATTTATTGATTTTTAGCCATCTAGTCAAGGGAAAGATGTTTCAACTAATCCAATTTTACAAGTTGATTAATCCTTGCTTCTATTGCATATTTTTTTGTCGTGGGTTATTGCATACATTGGATAAAAGATAGTTGGAGTTGAATATACAATTTGGGTACAAATACATACACTAGTTCAAAATGGCTTTTCCTAGTGGAAGTCTTAATAATGGTACAATAATCCCATAGTGCATATTTAATATTGCCATCTAATTCTCTTGATTTTCACCCACTATTTTCTTGACAATGTTCACGATACTCATATTATTGGACTTAGAAAATCCATTTCCTTACAAGTAATAATTAGAAGAGTGTGATAATACAATCCCATATTTGAATTAAAGGATTTAGCATTGTTTGTTGTAATCTTCATTGGGGTTCCAAATTATGTAATTATTTTACCTTCCAAAAAAATCATTACACCTTCTCTATTATCATTTTTAGTTCATATAATTTCCACTCACCTAGTGAAATAACCCATGGTAGTTAAAATCTACCGATATCCATATCCGATAGTTGTATTTGAATTCATTGGAAATCTCTACTTCATTGTTCGAATGATGCTTCAACTATGACCAAATTTAAAAGTAATGGAGGAAATTGCTTGTTTCCTACAAAAAACTGGCATAGTTTGCAATTCCTAACATATTTATGAGTACCAATAAATATTGTCAAACAATAATACCCTACCCTTAAAATCTCTTGTGTAGTAATTTGTGTTGCAAATTTTCCCTCTTAATAATCTAAATGGAACTTTTCTATTGACTTCTCAACTTCTTCTCGATCAATACATCTAATTATTAGTTCACTAGTATTTTTCCAACCAAATCCATCTCAAGTTATGCGAAATATTATGGCTTTCAATATTAAGGCCCTTCTCTTATGATCAAGTAAGCGATGAGGACAAGGGATAAGATAAATTCTTCAAATAGTAAATGATATCAGAGTACCGATAATCATTCTCCAACTCACTCAGAATGGTGCAAAAGTTATCATCTTGTCCTAATTCAAGAACCTTTTCATTTCCTGTATTTAATATCCTAACTAATCCTTGTCTTATATTTTTTGGTCTAATATCATGGTCATATTATTGAATTCTAGAGACCCATTTTCCCTTAATTCCTAAGCATTCATGTTAGGTTAATACATATTTAATGAAGAAGAATCACACAGCCATATAACCACATGCATAACAAATTAACACACAAACAATAAACTAGGGGAAAAGGCAGAGAGCCATCATGTGATCTTGCATACTCATGTAATTCTCACTTTTTCAAAAAAATTAATAATACATTTAAATACACGAGTAAGTGGTCTTAAGATAGTGCGTCTATCTTAGACTCACTTGGTTGAGAAAATTTCTCAACTTACACACTAATTTAGGAGAGCTAGTTGGAGAGAATCTCTCATCCAAAACTAGACTCCTTAGTTTGAGGAGTTCTCATGATTTTATTAATTTAATTTAATATTTGGATTTGCTAATTGATTATTAAGAGAGTGAGACTAACATTCCCCCGCTCAATGATAAATCCAAAACGAATAAGGAACCATCTTCCAAGTTCTCAAGTCGATCCTAAAAAATCATTTGCCTGAAAAAACCGCCAAAGCTAGATGCTAAAAAAACTCAAATCTTAAAAGAACATGAATCAGCTGCATGTTTGATTCATCTCTGAATGTTGCTTTACAACTCTATCATGTGCCAAGCCACAAAAATATCCAACTGTCCTTTTCTTGAAAACAGCATTCGGTGTCCACTGACACAATTTTATAAACGCCCACTGGTGTATCTGTTGATGATGATCGCCCACTGGCTGATGACTTTGAAAAACAACTTACTGTTGCCTTTTCTATGTTTGAAAAAATGCTCACTGCAACTTTTGTTGTTGATTCCCATTAGCTGATTTGAAGATGCCCATTGGCTACTTCACTGATGTTGTCGAGACTTTCAGTCTAACAACCACTTGTCAATTTCATTTACCTTTTCCCCCCTTTATCAGTTGAAAGGAGAGACAATCATCTGCATTTGATATCTGATCTCCCCTTGATCTGGAATTTATCCAGGACAAAGAATTAAAGGTATTACAGACTCATGTGCATGGATGCGCCTACGTTACTTTATGCAATGGATCAATAAGATTGCAAAATACATAGACACTAAGGTAGTTAGAGAAAAGATAACAGGAAAACACGTAATACAACAAGTTTAATAAGGAGTTCACTCAATACTCCTAGGCTATGTCTCCTGGTCCAGCTTTTAGTGGTGGCCTCTCTATTATGTTTTCAAAGCAGAGTTTCTTTACAATAGTGAGCTCAATTTGAGTCTCACTCAACAGATATGAATCAGTAGGATTTGAGTACACAGACTCTCCTTACTGGTACTTGACCTCTACTGGTCATAGTAGTATGAGCCCAATCTAAAACTCATACATGACAGGCCTATGCTGAGAAGCTCGCTTGAACCTCTCAAGCTTTCTCTGGAGTGCACAGGCTCTCTGACTCTCTTTGGCTCTTACTGGCTCGATGCTGCCCTTAGGTCAACTCAGCTTCTTCTTTCTGTTCTTTTCTCTTAGCTTTTTGCGTCTAACTAACTCCTCTGTGTGTGTGTCTTTTGCTTCTATCAGTTCATGGCTTTAAATCTAGTCTGCTTTCTGTCGGTTCATTTATGCTTCCCAACGTTTTGGTTTTCCTTCCTTTGTCCATTTGAACTCCCCTATTCTACGTCATCATCACTGTGTAACGCTTCATAGGGAGGTGGCCACCTATTCTGCAACGGGTGAGTGTGTCAGGTTCCTTAAACACATTTGAACAACCATTATTTCCGTTTGCTCCAAGATTCCTGTGAAACACGAATCTTCTGCCAACTCATCATCCACGTCGGACTTCAAATCCCATGTAATATTTCTTTACAACCTTTTCAAATCTGGTCATTTATCGGGATGTGCTTCTGTCGTTGATCTGGGCCCCCCAGATCCTACGATCGTCGTTCATATCGGGCGGGTAAGTAGCATGACGTTTACCCATCTGATGTGAGTGGTTTTCTCTCTCTTTTGTCGAATGCATGTCACTCAGTGTGTGGCATCGGGAGAGACTCGGTCAAAACTACTATCGCCTCAAGGCCTTCCGATATCCTGCCAGTTTTGTGGAATCCACAGAACCGAATTTATTAATTTTCCGCATTTCATAGCCATTTTGGGTCTGGGCACTTCAGGGCTTTCCTTCACTAAGGGGGATGCCATGTGATATGTGATTAACACTTTAGCACTAATCAAAAATCACCTCCGTTTCTTGAATTAGCCTCTAGTTTTGCTAATTTTTGCCAGCGTGCATTACCATGGGCCAACGGTTTGCGCGCTCGAAAAGAGGTCCTCATTACTCCGCGCTGATCACAATTGCAACTGTCACGAGGATTCCTTCTGATAGCTTGATCTTTCTAAGACTTGAATATGTTTTGAATAATTTGAATGAGTTTATAAAAACTTAGAGAGTGTTTAGGATCCAATTCGGATCATGGCTTTCCTACTAAAAAAGCTTTTGGACCACCAAAAGTCTATTTTTAAGCATCAATCAAGTGAGGGTACTGATTCCTCACTTGCCCAATTTCTATCCATTTTGCATTGGTTGGCTTTGAACCTTTGAGTCCAACCCTGAGGTACTCAACATCCCCTCTACGCGTAGTTCTCACCTTCCTGTCCAAAACTGTATCTTACTGCAATTCATTAATATATTAAGGCAACAAATCATCAATAGAAGGCAATTGACTCTGCTCTTCGGGATCTTCAATTAATGAAGGTTCAAATAATCTCAAGTTGTCTACATTAACAACTGAGTAGATGTGCATGTAAGCTGGTAAATCAAGGTGAAAAGCATTCTCACCAATTTTCTCAAGTATCTTGAAAGGTCCATACCTTATTGGCTTTAGCTTCTTACCTTCACCTTGCATTTGGTCTTTGCTGATATACAACCAGACTTGATCACCAACTTGGAAACTATGCTCCATCCGATGCTTGTCATGCCTTGATTTGTACTTGGCTTGGCTCTTTTCCAGCCATTCCTGTACTGCCTGGTGAATCTCATGGATTTGTTCAATGAACTTGGTTGCCTTTTCCACATCACTGTGTCCATCAACCGCTATGTCTTTACCAAAGACAAAACCCAAAGAAGACCTTGGTGTGAAACCAAAACAGGACTCAAAAGGAGATCTCCGTGTAAAAGAATGTTTAGCTCAGTTGTAAGCATGCTGCACATAACATAAATGTTCATCCCAAAGCCTGGGATGCTTGCTGCAATAGCCTCTGAGCAACTGGATCACTGTCCTATTGACTACTTCTGTTTGGCCATCTATTTGCGGATGAAAAGCTGTGCTCTTCTTCAGCCTGGTGTCCATCAATTCCCACAAACTTGACCAAAATTTCCCAATAAATCGGGTATCTCGATTGGATATAATGGAAGTGGGTAATCCAAAATGAACCCATACATGCTGAAAGAACAACTTTGCAGTTTGTTTAGCTGAAATCTGTTTGTTACAAGGTATCAAATTACACATTTTGCTGAACCTATCCACAACAACATATAAATAATCATGACCTTTCCTAGATTTAGGCAGTCCTCCAACAAAGTCCATGGAAACACTTCCCCAAGGATGAGAAGGAACTGGTAGTGGAGTGTACAAGCCTAGTTTTCTATTATTGGGCTTGCTTTTAGCACACATGGTACACCATCTTACATATCTAGAAATTGTCTCATTCATTTTTGGCCAATAACAAAATCTTTGCAGCTGTGCAACTGTTTTACTTACACCAAAGTGACCTGATATTAGAGAAGTGTGTACCTCTCGAATTATCTTTACTCTTTTAGTTTGTGGAATGCATAGCTTCCCAAAATGATACAAGAGCTGGTCCTTAACATGATAATCCAATTCTTCTACTTGTTTTCCATGACTTAAAGTTGCATATACATCTTTAAAATCTATATCTTGAGCATACTGTTCAATGTCGCTTTCATGCCATACTGAATTATGCTTAAGTATAGTGGATGCATTTATGATTGGTCTGGACAACATATCTGCAACTTTATTGTGTATGCCCTTTTTATACTTGTTGATTAGATGAAACTGTTGTAATAAACCCATCCATCTATAATGTCTTGATTGCTGCTACTTAGTTTGGGAGTGTAAATATTGAAGTGGTTGATGATCAATATGTATAACTGTCTCTTTTCCCATTAAGTAATGTTTCCACTTTTTCACACCCTGTACTAATGCATACAATTCTTTATCATATGTGGGATAGTTAACTACTGCAGAATTAAATGTCTAAGAATGATAACGTATGGGTTTACTGTGCTGCATCAACACTGCTCCCATGGCATAGTCATTGGCATCCATTTCAATCTCAAATGGTCTTTGAAGATTCGATAGTGCTAGTACTAATGCTGTACTATTCTTTTCTTTCAAGTTGTCAAAGGCTTTCTGTTGTTTGCTTCCCCACTGAAACACCTTGTTCAATCCTGTTAAAGCATGTAAGGGAGCTGCAATTAAGGAAAAGTTAGAAATAAACTTTCTCCAATACTGTGCTGCTCCTAAGAAGCTTCTAACTTCGGTAGCAGATTTGGGTTTAGGACAGTTTAGAATGACTGCAACCTTAGAGGGATCTATCTTCAATTCACCACCTCCTACAATATGACCCAAATAATTCAAAGATGTTTTTCCAAATTCACATTTTGAGAGCTTAACATAAAGATTTTCTTTTTTCAAAACATCTAGAGTCTGCTTAACATGCTTTAAATTTTCTTCCCATGTTTTACTGAATATAAGAATGTCCAAATATACAATGACAAAATCATTAAGAAAAGGTCTGAGTACATCATTCATTACTCTCATGAAAGTAGCAGGAGCATTAGTTAAGCCAAAAGGCATAACCAACCACTCATACAATCCCTGATTTGTTTTGAAAGCAATATTCCATGCATCTTGCTTTGCAACTCTGACCTAATGATAACCACTATGCAAGTCCAACTTGGAAAAACAAACAGCTTCCTTTATTTGATCCAATAGATCATCTATGCGAGGAAGGGGATAATGATTTTTGATCGTTATCTTATTCAGTGCTCGGTAATCAATGCACATTCTCCATGAGCCGTCTTTCTTTCTCACCAAGACAATTGGAGACCCACATGGTGATGTGCTAGGTCTGATGAACCCTTTCTCGAGCAACTGCTATACCTACTTCTTAATTTTTGCATTCTCTAAAGCGGACAACCTGTACATTCCAATGTTAGGCAATGGAGCATCTTGCTGCAAATTAATATCATGTACTATTTCCTTTTTGGGTGGCAGACCTTTAGGTTCTTGAAACAATATATCATATTTTGAGACAACTTTTTCTAAATCAGCTTGTTGTTTAGCATCACAGCCCTCAAATACATTGGTTTTATCAGGTTTCTTTTCCTTTACAACCATCAGTAAAAATTGTTTGCATGAATTTACAATTCTTTTCATTCGCCCTGAGTTTATGAGAGTATAATTATTCTTGAGTTTATGAGCTCTTACAATATATTCGATTCCACTTTAACGAGTTGATACTGTTCTCAGCTCTATAGAAAATAGCTTTTCTATCATACAAGTAAGGAATTCCTAAAACAATTCCACATATATCCAAAGGAACTATATCTAACTCAACCTCATCTACAAATGCTGACCCAAAAGAAAACCTAAGTTTACATTGTCTAGTCACTTGTAGCCCAACCTAATGGATATGGCTTTTTTTGAGGTGTGGTTAGTAATCCAAACTTCTTTACAATTGCTTCAGAAATTAAATTTACTTGTGAGCCACTATCAAACAAGGTATCAATCTTTTGATGCTTGGAGATAACTCGAATATAAAAAAGCTCATGTCTTTTCCTTTCATTTTCTTCATTATCAGTAGATTGTGCAAAATTACTAGTAGATGCTTCATAATTTTTACCTATTATACCTGTGGCTGCGATTGTTGTTTTATCTCCTGAGTCTGATCCCAAATCCTTTTGAATAACTGCAACAGTCTTCTTCTTCTTGCCCTCGAACTTCTTGGGTCTCAGCTCTAAATGCAGGATCCAACGGTGTTCATCATCATGCCCATCCTTCTTATAGTGAGTGCATGAAAACTTGGTCTTTTGTACAGTATTGGCCTTCCTCTCTTTCCATTTCTGTTTTCTCTTTTCTTTGCTTTTGCTTGCTGTGGGATTTGATGATCCCCCAACTTCTGGGTTCACATTCTTTCCTCTAGCTTCTAGAAGTGTAGCTTGAATAGATACCTAATATATGCTAGTGGGATTAAACATGAGAATAGTGTGCCTTAAGTAGCTATGTAGACCGCCTATATACTTCAACAGAGTTTCAGGTGACTCTAAAGAAATTCCTAGAATCAAAGCTCTTTTCCTAAATTCTTGAGTGTAGCTTTGTACACTTTGCCTTTTTAATTGGAGAAGAGTTTCCCATCTCATCATGGCTTGTTTCATATAGACTACTGTATAGACTTGCTTTTTAATTGCAGAAACAAATTCACTCCAGATAGAAAGAATTTTACCATGTTTCTTAATGTCAGCTTGTGTCCTGCCTTCCCACCATACCAAGGCAGTGCCTCCAAGGTGTAGGCTGGCCAGTTGAATCTTACTCTTGTCTAAATCGATGCTCTGCACTCTGCAATAAACATTAATCTGTTTGATCCAATTATCCAACTTCTCTGCATTCAACTCTCCATCATATATCGGTAAGTCAAATTTAACATCTAATTTAATCAAAGATGTTTTCTTTTTGTTTTCACGGATACTAGGAGGTGTGGGAAGTTTTTCTTCTTTCCCTTTGCCTTTAGAGTGGTCATGGAGGAGAGATTCTTCTACTCCTTTATCTTGTTTGGAGATTGATGAATCTTCAGCTCTACCTTTCTTAAATTCTCTATACATTTCCTCCACCATGGCTTTCATGGTCAGGAAACCATCCATGAACTGGGAGTCTGATTCCAAGGGGTTTTCTTCTGACATTTTCCTCTTAGAGTGGACTCTTCCAATTTTAGGGTTAGCTTCAACCAACTCTCCTTCTCCTAATTTAAGCTTTGATCTAGTTAGCATTCAACAAAAAAATCCAGCACAAGCTTGTTTAACCTTAGTAACCTAGAGCTTTGATACCACTTAATCTGGAACTTATCTAGGACAAAGAATTAAAGGTATTACAGACTCATGTGCATGGATGCGTCTATGTTACTTTATGCAATGGATCGATAAGATTGAAAAATACATAGACACTGAGGTAGTTAGAGAAAAGATAATAGGAAAACATGTAATACAACAATTTTAATAAGGATTTCACCCAATACTCCTGGGCTACATCTCCTGGTCCAAATTTCAGTGGTGGCCTCTCTATTATGTTTTCAAAGAAGAGTTTCTTTACAACAGTGAGCTTAATTTGAGTCTCACTCAACAGATATGAATCAGTAGGATTTGAGTACACAGACTCTCCTTACTGGTACTTGACCTCTATTGGTCACAGTAGTATGAGCCCAATCTGAAACTCATACATGACATGCCTATGCAGAGGAGCTTGCTTGAACCTCTCAAGCTTTCACTGGAGTGCACAGACTCTCTGACTCTCTCTAAATTTGTATGGCTTGATGTTACCCTCAGGTGAGCTCAACTTCTTCTCTATGTTCTCTGCTCTTAGCTTTCTACGTCTAACTAACTCCTCTCTGTGTGTGTGTGTGTCCTTTGCTTCTGTTAGTTCATGGCTTTAAAGCCAGTCTGCTTTCTGTCGGTTCGTTTCCGCTTCCTGGTGTTCTGGTTTTCCTTCCTCTGTCTGTTTGAACTCCCCAATTCTGCGTCATCATCACTGTGCAACGCTTCATAAGGAGGTGGCCACCTATTCTGCAACGGGTGAGTGTGTCAGGTTCCTTGGACACGTTTGAACAACTGTTATTTTCGGTTTCTCCAAGATTCCTACGAAACACGAATCTTCTGCCAACTCATCATCCATGTCGGACTTCAAATCCCATGTAATCTTACTTTACAACCTTGTCAAATCTGGTCATTTATCGGAACACGCCTTTGCTGTTGATGTGGGCCCCACAGATCCTACGGTCGTCATTCATATCGGGTAGGTAAGTAGCATGACGTTTACTCATCCGATGTGAGAAATTTTCTCTCTCTTCCATTGGATGCATGTCACTCAGTGTGTGGCATCGGGCGGGACTCGGTCAAAACTACTTACCACCTCAATGCGTTTCGATATCCTGCTGGTTTTGTGGAATCCACAGAATTGAATTTATTACTTTTCCTCATTTCATATCCATTTCAAGTCCGGGCACTTCAGGGCTTTCCTTCACTGAGGGAGATGCCCTACGATATGCGATTAGCACTTTAGCGCTAATCGCATATCAGAAACCACCCTCGTTTCTTGAATTAGCCTCTGGTTTTGCCAATTTGCGCCAGCGCATGTTACCATGGGCCAACGGTCTGCACGCTTGACTGAGGGTCCTCATTTCTCCACACTGATCACAATTGCAACTATCACAAGGATTCCTTCTGATAGCTTGATCTTTCTAAGACTTGAATCTATTTGGCATAATTTGAACGAGTTTATGAAAACTTAGAGAGTGTTTAGGATCCAATTTGGATCACCCCCCCTTCAGGTGTAGGAGAGTTTCATTGTTGTACTCCCCATTTCAATTGCACGAGAGTACCATCATCATTTGACTATTGGTTGCAATATGTGTGAGTGAATCTGATTGTAAAACTTACAATCTCCTGACTATGGTTGACCATTCCTAGGGATCAACCCATGAATAATTTATCTTCAATCTGGCTGACTGTCGTTGGGTGCAACATTTCTCTAATGTATGATTGGACTTGCCACAATGGCTACAAGGATGGAGATCAAAACATTGATCTTCCAGATGATCGGTTCTTTGACAATGAGAACATTTCAGTTTGTCCAAAATTTGAGTTTGCATGCATTTCTATTTGTTTACACTTTTAGTTTGTGTGCATTATGTATGTCTGAAACTTGCGGAGAACTTGCTGAGGTGATATGTTCAGTTAATCTGACACTGACGAACTGAATGGGATTTGAATAATCAGGGATATGTAAGTTGTCATCATCTTCGACATATCCTAAGCCGTGTCGATTTCGATTACTTTGGATTTCTTCCCATGGCTTGATGATGGGTTTGGAAGAAAGTTGCACTGGAACAACTTCAACACTTGAAGCTGGTTGGATGAATGAAGTCGAATGATCAGCTGTCTTTGGATTGGTCAAAGACTTGGAAGCAATACGCATCTCTTGCAACTCATTTCTCTGTAGTTGTGACTCCAGTTGAAGGAACTCAATCATTTCATGTGCATCTTGAATATGCACTTGAATGTCAGCAAGAGTTGCTTTGTTGATTTGTACCATGTCTTCAGCAGTTGAGAGGATCAAATTGTTAAGAATATTTAATAACTGAATGCTTTTCGCCATGTGAACTTGTTGGAACTCACGCATGCTTGAATACTTGTTGGATTTGTATAACTCGCTCGCTTGATTTTTGATTGATTGTTGCACACTTGCTTGCTTGGTTGTCTGAATGACATGCTTGCTTTAAACACTAGCTTGATTTGATGCTCACTTGAACTTGCTTGATTGATCACTAACACTTGTGATTTCTTGAATGTACTCACTGAATGTGATGATTTGTAAAAAAAGGAAAGGGTGTCGAACACTGTCAAAAATGCACCCAAGATACAAATGACAAGTTAAATCTAGATGACTTAGTTGAAGACTTACTTAATGTATTCACCTTAACAATTCAAATTAGGGTATTGGCTACAACTGAGAATGCACCCTTACAATCCAACTAAATTTGACTTTGATTACAATTCAACTTATGAATTATGATTTGCAAGTTATAGTTTTGTATTGAGCTTATTAAAAAATGGTGCAAGTGCAATTGCCAAAAAATTGTTGTTGAATTGCTACAAAAAATTTGTTGATGTAGATGACATCTTGATTGGATGTTGATGCAGAAATGTCTTGACTTGAAATGATTGATTTTGTAGTGTCCTTAACTTGATTTCTTTGATTACATGATGTGAAATGTGCTTATTTGGAAGATCATCTTATCAAGTTGATGATGTGATGCTTTGTGCTTGTGTACTTAAGCTTGATTACAGGAGCTTGAATGGAATTGATTATATGCCTGAAATGCACTAATTTGTTGTGTGTACATGAAGGTCAAAACTAGACACAAAACAAACACAATATCAAGAATCATGCGCCATCGCAAACATACACATGGTGTACCTAAGATCCCCTTATTCAATTTTGGGCGGATCTAGGACACATCAACACCACAAAAAATATGTCTTTATTAAGTATTGAAGTACATCAATCTTCACCTTCACAACATCATGAATGAGATTTCTCAAACAATGAGAATGCCAAGCTCACAGCCCCTTGAAGCAACTTGTCTTCAAAAAACTACTTGCACTGACTCAATCTCTCTCAAAGTAAAAGATTACTTTGGATTACAATAGTGATTTTCACTCAAACAAATTCACTTATCTCTCAAAATTTACAAAATATGCACCTTACGACTCCACAAAATCACTTATTACTCCATTACATAAAGAATTAGAAATACTCCTTTTCCTTCAAAAATGTACAAAAATCACCTCTTACTTATCACTCCAAAATAATTTTACAATTTAAAAAGCATACCTTATCCCTCCATTAAAATAATTTATCATCACTCTTTAAGAAGTGCCTTTACACACTTTCCATTAAAATAATTATTAAAACTTTATGAAATCACTTGAATTCACGTTTCTTATGTATGTAAAGGTGTATGCACTATTCCCTTTGTAGAAATTTCTGAATAATATGTCACTTATTCACAGAAATTATCCCGATTATACACTAATTGCAGAATCATGCATAATACATAACCTCCTCTACGTTGATCATCAATTTAGTAGTATTAAGAAACATTCACATGCACACATTGAAGCATCAATCGCACATATCAATACAGTATGTACCCGGGGAAAGCATAATGCTGAAAACCCCCAACTATCTGTATATTATATTAATTGAGAACATGTAACAATACATAGTACAATACTCCTCGCAAGTACTCAGTACTATCTCCACTTGTTACACACAAACTAGCTCAGATCTGAATCAATCACTGGCTCAAATATCCTCCGCTGCTTGCCTGCCTCCACTGCACAATCCTGCATGAGAATAACTGAGAATAGCTGATCCATTCACGTGTTTCTCTTGTGTAACACTACGCAGTCCTCATTGGAAACTCAATCCCACTGATTGCGCAAATTACATGCACAACTATAGTCACAACTGACAGCTGTCTTGCCCTTTCACTCACCTCTAACACTTGTCTCCACTGAACTGTCCATGTACTGAGTTAACTGATGTATTGTTTAGTTGCTTTATGAGTTAATAATTAGTGAATTAATTAATAACTAATTCACACCACTCATCACTTAGTCTATTGATCAGTTAGACTAAATACAACTAGTTCAA
>APFE031100659.1:174949-186244 GCA_000404065.3 Pinus taeda
AATTTATTAGAAAATTTTAAAATTGATATTCTGGGGACATTAACTACACAGCTTGATATTGTGCAGGCTAAACAAAAGCAGATGGAGGTGGAACAAAATCTGGCGATTTTCTGCCCCTGATGTAGAAGAAAACATAACCACAAGGAATGTCCACTGGATGCAGTTCAAACATGTGCTATCTGTACAAAAGATCACCTTACTGAGAGCTGCCCCTCACTTCCTGGATTGAAGGCAGTATATAAGGAAGCGGAAGAAGAACCAGAGCCAGCATACTTCGTTAACTAGCGTTGCCAATGGCAACCTAGGCAATCTGGTATGTTTTCAGACCCAACTTCTTCTTTCTAGCCTCCGCAGTATAATGCTCAGCAATATAGTATGTGGCAAAACCAATCTCCACCCCCATTTCCGAACTGGTCATCACAGCCGTTTCCTTCTCCAAATCTGTGGATGAATCAAACAAGCCAATTCGGTTGGCCGAATTTTCCTTACGCCCCACCATATTGGCAGAATAACTCATGTCCTCCACAATGGATTCCCCCTACTTCACAAGGTTCACCCTGGTAGACAAACTGGCCAAAATCGACATATCAGCCAGCAGGAACTATTCCACACCCTCAACCGACTCTGCTAGCTTTACAACAAAACCCCCAGTCTAATATGAGACCGCAACTCTCAGCCCAACCCAATCCCAATCCAAATAACAGACTGGTCCAATCCCTCCAAATCATGGAAACATCAGAAATCGGACCTGACCTGAAGGAGTGCAATGATCTTCAGTTAAGATCTAGATGTATAATAGAAATAGAGGGAGACAAAACAGTTCACATTGAAGATCAGTTACCAAAAGAAAAGTCATTACAACAAGAGGGTGTAAATAAGGAGCAGACCCATCATCAAGCAAGTACATCCTCTCCTCCCTTCCCGGAACGATTAGTCATACCACGACCGGTGCAATATCCAGACTTTGACATTCTAGGAGAGTTACAAAACCTGTACATAAGAATTCCATTCCTCCAAGCCATTCAAGACATCCCTATATGCACAAAAACTATAAAAGAATTGTGCATAAAAAAATCAAAGAGGAATACAACCACTAACCCAAGAGTCCAAGTAGTCGGTACTTTATCTGATCTGTTATCAGGAAAAGAGACACCCATTAAATATGAAGATCCCGGAAATCCAATTATAACTGTTCAAATCTATGGTCAGACCCTGACTAATTCTTTAGTTGATCTAGGAGCTACAATCAATATTTTGACAACCTCTACCTGCCAAAAGCTCGGCATTACATCAGTAGAACCTACTTCTACTTTGCTAGAATTTGAAGACCGATCTGTAGTTCGATCGAAAGGTACTCTATACGATGTCATAGTTTCTATAGATTCCTAGGAATATCCAACCGATTTCCTGATAATTAATCCAAAAACCCAACTGGATGGAAATCCCCTAATTCTAGGAAGACCTTGGCTTGCTACTGTCGATGCTTACATTGGTTGTCGGCAGGGAAACATGACCATAACTAAAGGACCAGACATTAAAAATCTAGTTCTATATCCTCTAGCACAGCCAAGCCTTCCAATGATCAAAACTAACCAGCATCCTGTGTCATACCTTACTAACAATATCATATCCCCATTGACTGTACAGAAGGCTTTAGATTTTAAAGACCAAACAGAGGATGATGCCATCAATAATTTCATTAGTCAAACTGAATCTAGATCTCACACGCAGTGTTTCATGATAGAAGCAACGTTTGATAATGAGCTAGAAGAAGATCCTTTGAAAGATGCACATGACCAAACAATACCTGTGACTGTTGTTGTTGACAGTAAAGTAGTGGAAATTGAACCTGGTAAGACTCTAAATATCAATGCCAACCTTACACCGGATCAAGAAACAAAGCTCGTTAATCTGTTACGAAAATATCAAGGAGAATTTGCGTGGGATTACCCTGATATGAAAGGGATTGATCCTCAATTATGCACCCACCACATCTATATAGAAAAAGATGCAAGACCTGTTCGTCAACCGCAAAGAAGACTCAACCCCATCTAAAAGAGGTTGTAAAAGTCGAACTTCAGAAACTTTTAGATGTTAATTTTATCTATCCTATTTCCGACAGTAAATGGGTCTCTCCCCTGGTGGTGGTACCCAAGAAAAATGGAAATGGAGGATTTGCGTGGATTACAGGGAGTTAAATAAAGCCGCACAGAAAGATCACTTCCCTTCCCATTCATAGACTAAGTATTGGACACTTTAGCAGGAAAGAAATTCTTTTCTTTCTTGGATGGCTTCAGTGGATACAACCAAATTTAAATTGCCCCTGAAGACCAAGATAAAACTACCTTTACTTGTCCTTGGGGAACGTTTTCCTATCGAGTTCTACCCTTCGGCCTATGTAATGCTCCTGCTACATTCCAAAGGGATGTCCTTAGCATCTTTGAAGATTTAATAAATGATGGACTTGAGGTGTACATGGATGACTTTACACCATATGGAGATAATTTTGATCCAGCTTTAGATACTCTAGAAAAAGTCCTACAACGTTGCATCGCTACCAGGCTTTGTCTAAGCCACGAAAAATGTTATATGATGATGACAGAAGGGCTCATTCTAGGGCACTATGTTTCAGCAGCTGACATCCATGTAGACCCGGCCAAAATCCAAATACTTTTGCTTATCCCCAGCCCCACTACTCAAACAGAGGTACGCAGTTTCCTTGGATTTTCTGGGTATTACAGACGATTTATAGAACATTACTCACATATTGCTGCACCTCTATATGCTCTAACTGGTAATGTTGATTTCTTGTGGACAGAAAAATGCAACCATGCTTTTAAGGAATTAAAGAAGCTTGTATCAACAGCCCCAGTCCTTCGAGGACCAAACTGGAATTTACCATTCCAAATCTCATCTGATGCCTCGGATACAGCAATCGGTGCAGTCCTGGGGCAGGAAGAGGATAAAAAACCATATGCTATCTACTATATCAGCAAAAATTTATCCTCTGCTGAATTAAATTATACTGTCACTGAAAAAGAATTCCTAGCTGTAATACATGTTGTTAATAAGTTTAGACATTATATCACAGGCTATCCTGTTATGTTATATACAGATCATTCTGCTATCAAATATTTGGCAAATAAGCCTGTTACAAATGCTAGAATAACTAGATGGTTGATCTTATTGCAGGAGTTCGATATCACAATCAAGGATTGACCTGGAAAGGAGAACCCTGTAGCCGATTTTCTCTCACGAATACCAAAATCAATTGAAACATCAGCAGTGGAAGATCAATTTCCTGATGAGCACCTGTTTGTTGTTGTTGTTCGAACACCCTGGTATGCTGATGTTGCCAATTACCTTGCAGTAGGTAAGCTACCAAAACACTTAACCCCTCATGAATGTAAGCAAATTGTTCAGAAGAGTACTCGATTTTCGTGGATTGGGGGCTATTTGTTCCACACAGGGGCAGACATGCAAATTAGGAGATGTATTCGAGAAGATGAAATTTTCGACATTTTAAAAGCTTTTCATGACGGACCATGCGGGGGACACTTTGCTGAAAAGAGAACAGCACATAAAGTATTGCAGACAGGATACTATTGGCCTACAATTTTCAAAGATACGAAAAAATTTGCCCAAGCCTGTGACAGCTGCCAATGAGCAGGACGACCTGGTCAAGCCGACGAAATGCTTCTGAGGCCACAATTAGTCATTGAGCCATTTGAACGATGGGCTCTTGATTTCGTTGGACCCATCAATCCATCATCAAATCAGAGAACATACATCTTGGTGGCGACAGACTATGTTACCAAATGGGTCAAGGCCGAATCATTGCCTAGAGCTACAGAAGATTTTGTAATACAGTTCTTGTTCCATTTGTTTGTACGTTATGGACTTCCGAGAGAAATAATTACAGATAGAGGACCACAATTTGCTGGAAATAAATTAGCTGCAACACTTAACAACTATCATGTCCAGCATAAAATTACTACCCTATATCACCCGCAGGCGAATGGGCAAGTAGAAAGTAGCAACAAGGTAATAGTATCAATTTTAACAAAAACCATTGCATCGCATAGGCGTGATTGGGCCGCCCGATTACCTGAAGCACTGTGGGCTTATAGAACCACATGGAGGAGTACCACAGGTTATTCACCCTATCAATTAGTGTGTGGAAAACAACCTATCTTCCCCATAGAATTCGAAATCCAAACGCTACGAACTGCACAGGAAGTCGGCCTAGATTTAAGTGAGGCACAAATCAATCGATTACAGCAGATTAATGAATTGGACGAAATCAGGCTCTCTGCATTACAAAATACAACACTTATTCAACAACAACGAGCTAAATGGCATGATGCACTTATCAAGAACAATCTTTCACGAAGGAGACTGGGCTCTGTTATATGACTCTCGGTTTCAGGACTTCCCGGGGAAACTTCAGACTCGATGGTTAGGACCATATGAAATCCAGAAAGTACATGATAATGGGACCCTCACTCTGATCACAATTGACGGTTCTGGATATGGATTCAAGGTAAATGGCCACCGAGTTCGTCTCTATCGAAAGCCACTCACTCGGGAATCCTTCTGTCAGCAGCTACGTCAAGACACTGGTATGGAAATTTTAGGAGAGGAAGCAAAATCTTCCTCACCTATAATTCAATAAGGAATTCATTTTTCTATAACTTGTACATAAGTACTTGTATATATGTTTTCTTGATCTTTCTTTTAATTTTTTCATTCTGCGTGTTCTTGCTGTTCCTTTTCCAAAAGGAACAACATTTGCGTGTTTCTGCTGTTCCTTTTTAAAAGGAACAACATTCGAGTGTTTATGCTGTTCCTTTTCAAAAGGAACAACACTTGTGTGTTTTTGCTATTCCTTTTCAAAAGGAACAACACTTGTGTGTTTTTGCTGTTCCTTTTCAAAAGTAACAACATTTGCGTGTTTTTGCTGTTCCTTTTCAAAAGGAACAGCATTTGAGTGTTTCTGCTGTCCCTTTTCAAAAGGAACAACATTTGAGTGTTTCTGCTGTTCCTTTTCAAAAGGAACAACATTTGAGTGTTTCTGTTGTTCCTTTTCAAAAGGAACATCATTCGAGTGTTTCTGCTGTTCCTTTTCAAAAGGAACAACA
The DNA here is from genome assembly GCA_000404065.3 of Pinus taeda. Classification (NCBI taxonomy): domain Eukaryota; kingdom Viridiplantae; phylum Streptophyta; class Pinopsida; order Pinales; family Pinaceae; genus Pinus; species Pinus taeda. Next base: position 180,091 of record APFE031100659.1, read on the forward strand.
CTTGTGTGTTTCTGCTGTTCCTTTTCAAAAGGAACAACACTTGGCTGTTTCTACTGTTCCTTTTCAAAAGGAACAACGCTTGTGTGTTTCTGCTGTTCCTTTTCAAAAGGAACATCGCTTGTGTGTTCTTGCTGTTCCTTTTCAAAAGGAACAACACTTGTGTGTTTCTGCTGTTCCTTTTCAAAAGGAACAACACTTGTGTGTTTCTACTGTTCCTTTTCAAAAGGAACAACATTCGTGATTTTCTGTTGGTCCTTTCAAAGAAACGGCAGCTCAAGTATTTGTTTGCATGGATTCTTCTCTAAGGAACACCATCGACATGTTTTTGCTCTTATTAAGGATGCTTTGCGCCCATGTTCTCCCCAGTCTTTAAGATACAGCTATGGACTTATGCAATGAACATAAATCATGATATACCGAAGTCAGCAGATCATAAATCGCTATCTTTATAAGGCCTAGTATTGATAAGAGGACAAGAGGAGGGACACACTTACTTTTTATCTTCGTTGTCATTGTCTTATTACCGTCGCTCTGGTTGGTGATCTTTATCATGACGATTTCCCTAAAATTCTTTTTTGATTATTACCTAGGGGTAAGAGCAGAGGATTTATATCTTCCTGTTGGGATGATAAGACTTCTTCCACCATTCCCCACTCTTAAGGAGTGTTGAACCACCCTTATGTGTAACTAAATAAGAAAAAGTGCTCTGCGAAAAGAAAAAGTAAATATGAATTATCAATTGTCAAATGCAGGATAGGGGGTCTCATCAAGAGCCAGCCTACCATGATCATAAGGATGGAAGCGAAGTGGCATTCCCATTACGGCCACCACACCAGGGATATGGTCCAAAGGTATACTAAATAAACAAACTTTGGAACTGGGGGTCTCATCACGAGTCGGCCTGCCCAAGTTTCGCACCTACCTTGTGAATGGCATTATGGCTATCTGGTTATCAAGCTAGCATAATGGCCTACATTTTGACAAAGCACTCTTCAAAATACACACAAAGGATCATGGTTCTGGGGGGTGAAATAAACAACTCTGCCAAGGTTATGAACACCTGTTGGTAGCAGAGCTCTATTAATGGTATTGAAGTCGTAATGGTTACACCAACATGTATGATATCAATACTTCTTCGTCTCTTATATCCTATGAATAGATCATATTTTATGTCCCGATGTATACATCGCATGAATACTCATTACCACCAATCATGGCAACGGAACTGACAATGACCGCTGGAGATTTTGTATGCTTGACAGACGTCCCATCCCCCGGCCTCTCATCATATCACGCAGGCTCTTATGTAAAACGCGATCTACCTTTTTGCCTTGATTTCGGTATTTCGTTGTCTTTCTAAAACATGGCATAATTTCATATGCTGTTTCTTTATGACTTGATTTCCGAATGGCTGCTGCTCCTCTATTTGACAGCTGGGGATAGCCTATCAGATCGCGGGGGGGGGGGGGGGGGGAGGTAACCTCATTACTCCATGGTTTACGTGTCAGCACACCATTCAGGAAAGATAATCTATGAAGGTATGGCATGGTTTAACGGTATGATAATTCTATTTTACGGAAATTGCCGTCCACAATCCTTTTTTGTTGCATGATCTGTGTTCTTTTCCAAAACTCTGCGACGATCACCCTCTTTGCGTCTCAAACAGCACAGCCAGTTGCTGTTCCATTAGAATTCTAAGTGGAACCATGGGGGGAAAGACAGTCTGAAGCGAACCTCAGGAGTTGACAGTCTCTGCTGCTGCCCGCGAGATCCTGGAAAAGGCAGGGTGGCTGAATTATTTCAGTCGCCTACGAGAATCGAATGAAGCAGTGGCGTTGGAATTCCTGAAAAATTTGCAGGAGAACTACTCCATAGTAAGAGAAATACGGATAGCGGTCACTGATGATATCATTGCAGAAGTCTTGGGACTACTAGCTGCCGGACTCGTATGGACGCTGAAGAAAGAAAGACTACAAAAGGTTATGGAGATTTTCCAGGATGAAGGCCAAAGCTTGACAGTCAAAGGGAAGGTAGTTCTGCCGGCAACGTTAGGGGAACCCTGGACCGAATTAGCAAAGATAGTGCAGAGCTACATCAATTGTGAAGGGAGGAAAGACGTGGTAAGACCACGTCATCTGAAACTCTTAGCTGTTTTGAAAGGAAAATGTTCTGTAAATCTCCCTGCACTCTTAAATTTGTTATTACATGATGCGGCCCAAAGCCTGAAAAAGGCACAGCACATAGAAGCAGTCATTAGTCACCATCGATTGATAGTGAGCCATAGTCTCACTCAACAACAGAGCAGCTGGGAGGAGCTCATCGCAATGATTGAGGGGGGGTTGGCTGCACCATCCCCAAAACCTAAACATTCCTCTAGCACACCGGAACGATCAAAAAAACGCAGAGAATTGGCAGCAGAAAAACATGTTGCTCCAAAACGAAAACAATCCTCTAATACACCAGAACGACCAGAGGAACCCAGAGAATTGGTAGCAGAAAAACATGTTGCTAGTACACCTGAACAACCTAAGAGACCAAGGAAATCAGACCGGCTGGCCCGGATACGAGGAAGGCTGGAAAAGATCCAGGGGACCACTACCCAGCCAATTGAGATTACGGACGAACCTCCAGAACCAGAAGGAGGACCTTCCGAAGAAAATGCTGAGCAATCTAGGGCCGAGGCTGAGCAGCCTGGAGAAGGAGTTGAGGAAGGGGATGAGCACTCTGGAATAGAAACAGAAGCTAAACACTCCAAGGCAGCCACCGAGCAGGCCAATCAAGAAGAGGAAGTAGTACAGCCAGGGGGCAGCCCGCTGCAAGACCCTGTGGGTGAAGAGGAATTGGCAGCAGTCCTGACCAATATGGGGGAGTATGGCCAACCCTCCAGCACAACAGGCATCCCTGACGGACCCTCGGAGGAAGACACACTTGAGAAAACGCATGCAGAAAAGGCAGGAGAAGAAAACTTGCCCGTTTATGATGATGAAATAAGAGACACCAATCAGGAGCAATCTGTTCCCAAGACACCAGAAGAAATTCTAGACGGAGTAGGAGAAGATTTAAGGGCCAGTCATAAACCCTCTGCCGAGGCAATAGAGATTAAGAAATTAAGGAGGAAACAGCAGAGGTTGCTGGGCACTATAGCCAAGCTCCAACAACAAATTCGAATTCTGAAAGCCAACTTGAGGATACGAAGGACCGCAAGGAAAAGAAAGAGGGCCACTGCAGCAAAATCCCGTAGGACAAGAAGACGATAGACTTATAGCCGTTCTGTTGGTCGAAACCCCATTAGAAGACCTACTACCAAAGAACAGACCGCTGTTCCAAATGACATTGAAGAACAGACTGTTGTTCCAAATGACATTGAAGAACAGACTGCTGTTCCAAATGACGTTGAGGGATAGACTGCTGTTCCAATTGACCCTGAAGAATGGATGGACATTCCAATTGAGGTAGAGGAACAACAATATGCTCCGATGACAGGGGGACCACAACAACGTTTCATTCGTGTTAAGAAAGAAAAAGCGAGCAAGAAGACCCAAACAGAAGCACCACCCTCAGGGGTAATTCGGGTTATGAACTCCAAATAGCATAACAAAAAGGTTCAGGTAAAATTCCCAGCCTCTACGGCTCTATGGAAAAAGGATCCAAAAACAAGAACCTTGCACAAAATGATGAAGCAAGCTCAGCAAGAAGCTGAACATCTGAGAGAACAAATAGTCCCCCGGGAGAAATACGAAGAATTACAACAGCAACTTCAGGATATTAGTCAGTCCGAGAGCCAGGCCTTTGAAGGATGGCAAAAGGAGCAAGGAAAGGTTGCCAAGGTAACTCGTCGATTAGATATTGTTATTAAGCAGATGGACACTGTGTGTTCCTTGTATAATGACGTTTTGACCTGTAGGGCCCCTACTAAAAATTATGCTTTATTTTTGCTTGAACGATATTTGCGATTAAAAATAAAAGCCGTTAGGGCAGGTGCCCCTATCCACATCAATACTGTTAATGATTTTATAGATTGTTGCAAGAATTATGGAATTAAGGTTCAAATATTATTGTGCGAATTTTACTTGCACAACCTCGTGCTAGACTAGGAAACTGACTTAAATCCTGGCCCTTTTGTTGGCGACATACAATTGCAAGCCTTTGTTTCATTTGGAGTTAATCAGCTGAAATGGCTCAGAGCTTATAACACCTTTCAGAGACAGGAAAATAGCCTAGACTTATGGGTGCGAGCCGAGCCTAGAGACCCAGTGATGCTATGGAGAGAGCATAGGAGCCTTATGAGGACCCCGGGTATCATCAAGATATTAGGACCCATGCATGAAGACCTGATCCGACATAGTCTAGAATATTTTCTGACTATTAAAGACCTTGCCATCGATGCTACAAAATTCTGATACCGGACCTCTAGCCCAAACATCCAGCTCAGGGAACCATTCAAATACGAGAATTTTGAGCTGGCTGCGAGCCGATTGAGCCTTTATGGGGAACGTATTCTGCAAGCAGGGCCATCCTCGTTAGGGTATCGATTTCGTAGTCCAATTATTTGACACCCTGCACCCGGATATCAGGCCTTGTATGAAATGCCTGCAGATCAAATAAATCAGTTGTTTGATAATCTAGTTGCTCATCACGGTTGTCGGCCTCCTCACGAGGTTCCCTCTTCGACCTATTCTCTTACCGCCTTGCATGTCAACTATAATGTTTTCATGAGGGCATGAAACAGGGTAAGCAGGGGGGTGTGTGGAGCACTTGAAAGGTATGCTTTTGACAAACAATTTAGTGGCTTTTTAGTAACATTTGTAACCTTTTCTGCATTATGAATTCAAAGAAATAAAGAATTTTAATAAAATATGTAAGAATTAACATGGGAAGCTTAATCATTGATAATTTTTGTTTTTCTATACAGGGAAAGGTGGAAACGAAGAGTTGCCGTCCAAAAGCGAAAAACATAGGAGGAATAATTGCTGTCCCTCTAGAAGGGAACTAGATGCAAACGAGATCGAGCAAATCAAAGATGAATAACCCAGGAAAGGAAGAAGGGATACCAATTCGGTGAAAGAGAGAAAGGAAAGTAAAGGATTAACAGATTGTCGAATCCCTCAGGATCTTGGATCCTGAGGGATCGCTGTTTTACTTATCTTTGTTACCTAGATATCCCCGCCGTTACTTTTATATAAAGGAACAACATCGTTGAGAAAAGGGGATTCCTGTTTTTGTAATTTTCAGTTTCAGACAAAACTTTGATCATCGAGTCTCACTGAGACCTAGTTTACTGTACATTTGTTGATGCGTTAATATAAAAGACTTGGTGTTTATTTCATCTTTGCGTCTGGAGTAACCTAAGGCGGTGTACCATTGGCAGCTAAGGGCCCAGCTCCAAAGGACACTTGCTTTTGTATCATTATACTGTGATTTATGCGTGGTTTGCTTATCTTTATTACTCGGTAATCTGATATATCTTTCATATGCTATGCTATGCTCTGTTACGATCAATGCATTAATGGTTTTTCTCAGAAAATCTGTGTAATGACTCTGCACTGTATAATTGGATCTCTTCAGAGTTGAATCGCATGCTTTTAGTCTCAAACCAGTTATTTTTGCTACAGAGCGTCTGTGTGAATATTACTGTCATTTGATTCATTTGAAATCCTGATTATTGGAATCTGAAAGTAATGTTATTCTGTTTAGAAACATAGTTATATTACCCTTAATTGTCAGATTACTATATTAATACGAGGTGTGCATATATGGTCGATTATTTCCGTTCCATAATTCATCAATGAGTGTTGTTCCATAAAGTATATTCCATCCAGTTTAAGAGAGAAGAATTTTATAGCAGAGTGTGAGTAAGTTGGTTTTGACTCGCGAGATTTAGTTCTTTTGATTGCTGTTCCATTTACTGCTGTTCCATTTCCTTTTTGCTGTTCCATTTTACTTGCTGCCATTCCATTTACTTGCATTTGTTGTTTTGGTGTGAGAGAAGGTCTAAGGCTGTAGTGAGCCTCAGCAGACACTGCCTAGCTCCCAAACCTATGGTCCATGCTCTAATTTCCTTTCCATTAGTTTCTAGAGGGATGGGTTATCGCTTCCGTACCCTTGACTGATAAACTGTCTTGTGTGATTCTATCTTTTTGGAGTAATTTAGTTA